>OMLJ01113569.1:0-11042 GCA_900302595.1 Gadiculus argenteus
CCAAAGCTTTGGCCCAGAGTGCCAGCAATCTAGACCATTGTTGACGATTTTTGTAGAGCCACAGCGTATTCTATATTATAGCTATGGACACATACTATGGCTCGTTTGAAAGGAAACTTTAAGCTCTCAGTGGGTACAAACCGTTTATTTCTACATGCCTCCGTTCCTGAGAAATCCCAAGCTAAACAGTGGCTGGTTTTCATCAAAATCCTTGGTTTTTTTTTCTAGAAATGGAGATATAGCATCTTTTATGAAGTATGCACTGTTTGAGCCTGTTGCTCTTCTGACACTTCGATCGTCATCTATTTCAGTTCTGTTCATCATAGAGTTCCCAAATTCACACACAAGGTGTGTTAGAGCGTCTATTTTCGTAATTTAAAAAAAAAGCTAAAAACAAAAAAAATCGTTTTTGGCACTCAACGCATGGTAACAAAAAACTTTAACCTCAAAGAGTAACTCAAAGAGTTAAAGGAGAAATATTATGAAAACACTTTTTCTGGGATTTGGGGTGTTGTTTTGGGTCTCTGGTGCTGCCACACGCGTACAAACTTTGAAATAAGTCTGTACATGCTTTTTTGTGAGTGAGATATGCATTTCTAAAAGTACCCCGCCTACAGTTAACCAAATGCGCGAGTCAGTTTCGGTGCCCCATCCTAAGTAGGAAGGGGGCACATTTGAATATTAACATAGTGTTATATAGTGTTAACAATATTAACACTTCCCCATCCCTCTCCAATCAGAGGATAGATAACATTTTGTGGACCAGTGGATGTGTGCTGGGCGGAGATGTTCGCACAATACAGAAGCAGGGAGATTCCATAAGAAAATGGGTGTCTAATTTGTCAGTTTGCATCTCATATACTTTGTTTACTTGTTGGGAAAACACATACATCTCCTTCACGCGTTGCACTCGTGAATTTGTTTGGCAAGTTATACCACAAACTGCTCTGTCCTTGCTTTAGCGCTTAGAAAACAAACTGTAATTTCCTTTCTTTTAGAATCTAGTATTGCGCGCTTGTAAAACCAACCTTTGTTTCCTTAACATTTCGTTCTGGTCGTAACACAAACTGTCGTTTCCTTGACGCGTAGCGATTAGTGTTGCGCGCTGGGAGCACCTGCAGCGGGACAAGGAGGAGTTGGAGCGGCGCTTTCGTAGCGAGCTGCGCGGGCTGCGGTCCCGTCAGCAGGGGGAGCTGGTGGCCCTGGAGGAGCGGCTGAGGGCCCGACACGCAGAGGAGACCCTCCGCCTGCAGGAGGAGCAGCAGCAGGAGGTGGAGGAGCTACGTGCCTCCCAGGAGGAGCAGGTGGGTGTGTCTGCAACGTCAGCTCTGATTCCACCAGAAAAATGGACCATTAGCCGCGTGCCGACCAGGCGTACTTTTCCCGCTATGAGGTTTTGTGGGTGTGGTTTGGAGAGAGGATCCGCCCAGGATCCGCCCCTCAGGACTCTTACAGGGGCTCAGAAAGTCCTCCAGCAGAGGAGGTACTTTTCTGAGCCTCTCGTAGCTCGTCGACGCTCCGTTGATAAGCCTCTCTGACTTCCCTGTGGTGCGTTCGTGACGACTGGGAGCTAATGCGTGGGCAGAGCCAACTTTTCCTTGATTTCTTTCACAGAACGGGAGTAATATGCAGTATGATCTTACATTATAAAATAACCAAGCACGATGGTCACCCTTTAAATGCCACCGGAGAAATTACATTTCCAGCAGTTTCCGAAAACGCACATACCAGTGAATACGTAGGTAGTATGTGCATGTTAACTATAATCGTCTAGCGTAGCCGTCCACAACTGGGAGCCAAGGCAGACGGTTGAGCAGTGGTTGCCATTGGTTACATGAGGTGTTTTATGGTCTGGTTGGTTCCCAGATCGACGACATGAGCGAGTGCCACGAGGCGTCCCTGATGGAGATGGAGAAGAGCCACAACGACACCCTGGTCACCCTGAGAGAGGAGAACACTAGGACTGTCAAAAGTACATGTTACCTCATCATTACCATCATCTGACTGTTACCTTATGAATACCAGACAACGGGCCCTATCTTGCAGCCAGCGCAATTGACTTTCTATACCGACGCATGTATTATTGCTAGTTTGCACCCGGCGCCAAGCTGATTTTCCCCCGCAGCAAACAGACGCCGCTACCCTTGCGCCTGGAGAGGCGTGTTGGTGAAAAGCAGAGGCGTGTTCGGGCGCAAATGATACATGGTGCTATTTTAGTGATCTAAAAAATGTGCCTCTGCAATTGCGCAACTGACCGAAAAAGACCTGGTCTAAATGTTGGTGTTGCTATTTTTTACGTGGCGCAACTGCAACGTAAGCTTACACACACATAGGCTATACACAGCACAAACAAGCAAACGATTAGCCTAATTCAAATATTATGATGTCAAAGAGTGTTCATATGTGTGAAACTGCATAGAGGTGGACTGCATTAGAGAGTGGATTGTGGAGAAAAAAAAATCCATAGGATCTGCATGAATGAACACTGGAGTAGGCTATGTATGTAGGCTACATATGCTATGTAGGCTATGTTCTCGTTTTAGGGTAAATTATAACGTTGGTTAAATTATTTGTGGTTTTTAAGAAGTTGTAGACTACTTTTAAATCAATGCATCTGCAAACTAAGTACAGCAAACACATATTATCTTGACACAAACATTGTGTACAATATCATAACTTTTAGGATTGCAGAGTTGAGTATTTGATTGTGAGGAAACATAGTTTTACTGCAAGTGAGTGTTTAAAAGAATGGTGATGCTTGCCACGCATGTGTAATGTGTGCAATTTACATGACGACTCAGTTTCTGAGGTTGCAGAAGAAAACGCTATTCCATGTGGGAATTAGGCCTATTATTTGGCCATAAACTCAGCCGTTTTAAGTTTGAAATTCATGTGGTCATGCATCTGTCTCAGCAGACTGCAAACACGCTGTCAAAATATCAACTCGTCAACTTCAAATGCGCTCATGGCTCTTCTCTCATTGGTTTATTGCACGTTACGCCAAAAAAACACCTACAGGTTTCAGACCAACCCTATTTAGATTTGCCCCGGGCGCAAAAGTAATTTATCCGCCCTTATAATAACAACATCGCCATAGAGCCGCCCACAAAGCTACTTGCACTTGCCGCCTCACACTTGTGGTGTGAAGTTTTGGTTTGTTTTAAACTGCACATTAACAACCCTTGTCTTAACGTTTGCTGTCTTTGCCATTCTGAAAAGCATTCGTTACTTTAACCTAGCAGTGACATCAACCAACTTTCTACTTTATTCTCAGACCTAAAGATGGCCCACGAGCAGCAGAGGAAGTCCCTAGAGGAAGACTTTGAGAAGCTTCGTCTGTCGTTGCAGGTAAATCATGTCTCTGTTCCCTGATTCCTCCCCTCCAGCCTGAGCGTCTTCCTTCCTATTACTCTTTATTACTCGTGCTAAACTGTCATTTGCAAATTAATATTTGAATAAAGCAAAGAATACCGCAATAGAATAAGTGTTAGCGTGTCATGAGTGGCCCTTACCTCTCCACTCACCTGGCCCGTGCGTTTGGTTGAATCCACCAGGACCAGGTGGACACACTGACCTTCCAAAACCGCAGCCTGCGGGACCGGGCCAAGCGCTTCGAGGAGGCCCTGCGACAGAGCACCGATGAGCAGATAGTGGTAATGAACAGATAGTGGTAATGAACAAATAGTGGTAATGAGCAGATAGTGGTAATGAGCAGATAGTGGTAATGAGCAGATGTGGTAACGAACAGATAGTGGTAATGAACTGATAGTGGTAATGAGCAGATAGTGGTAATGAACTGATAGTGGTAATGAGCAGATAATGCTATTGAGCAGATAGTGGTAATGAACAAATAGTTGTAATGAACTGATAGTGCTATTGAGCAGATAGTGGTAATGAACAAATAGTTGTAATGAACTGATAGTGCTATTGAGCAGATAGTGGTAATGAACAGATAGTGGTATCGAGCAGATAGTGGTAATGAACACATAATGGTAATGAACTGATAGTGGTAATGAGCAGATAGTGGCAATTAACAGATAGTGGTAATGAGCAGGTAGTGGTAGAGCAGATAGTGGTAATGAACTGATAGTGGTAATGGGCAGATAGTGGTAATGAGCAGATAGTGGTAGAGCAGATAGTGGTAATAAACAGATAGTGGTAATGAGCAGATGGTGTTAATGAAGAGAGGCAATGAGAAGATAGTGGTAATGAACTGAAAGTGTTAATGAGCAGATAGTGCTAATCAACTGATAGTGGTAATGAGCAGATAGTGGTAATGAACAGCTAGTGGTAATGAGCCGATAGTGGTAATGAGAAGATGGTGGTAATGAACAATTAGTTAGTCACATAAGTATTATTATTATTATTATTGGTAGGATTTTCAAATATTGTTGATCTGTTTGATCTTTTTCTGGGGCCTTAACCCTGAGCGAGGCTGATGATTCTATGTGGTTGCTGTGGTCACAGGAGGCCCTGGCTCCCTACCAGCACATCGAGGAGGACCTGAAGAGCCTAAAGGAGGTGCTGGAGATGAAGAACCAGCAGATCCACCAGCAGGAGGTGAAGATCTCTGAGCTGGAGATAATGGTAAGCTCCAAACACCTGCTCAAAGCGGCCAGGCTTCAAGATGCAATGTATTTTAGCATTTGTCCCAGAAGGGAAATTGAGGATTATTGAGGATTGAGGAATTCCTTTTCCATCCAAAATGTTGTTTATGTAGTTTTTGTTAAGTGGTAAATAATTATATACATCTCTGAATACTGATAATGTTCTGAAGACCAACAAGAAACCATGCCACAACTACTATAATGTAATTGTGTGCACAAAATTGACATAAGATATTCATGCTTACATTGACGTATACTGACATTAATCATTCATAAAGAATAGGCTAGACTAGGCTAGACGATAAAGACAGTATCAATTATGAATGTAAGTCAATGTATGTCAGTCAATTGATTGCCAATGTATTTCCATTTAAAATGGCGTCTTTGAAGCCTGCGGTATACTATGAAGAATTTAATGTTGTGTTTGTCTCCTCCTGTGCTTTTGAGCAGGCTGAAAAGAATGTATACCTGGAGGAGAGAGTGCAGGTGTTACAGCAGCAGAACGAAGATCTCAAGGCCAGGATAGACAAGAACGTCGCTACTTCCAGGTCAGTCGACGTAGACGCCTCCTAAACGCACTGCATTTCCTGTTATTCCATACAAGCATCCTGTCACAGAGTTGTTTACATGTTTAATTCAATCGTTATATTTCCCTCTGTTATATTTTCCTCTCAGAAAACGACTGCGCCTCTAAACAGGGTCAGACTTTTACCTTGGAAGATTTGTGGGACGTTCAATAAAAACGTTGCATTTAGTTGTCTCTCTCAAGAAAAAATCGTTAGAGTGTGGCTCTGTTTCTAACTTTAACACAGTGGGCCTTTAACTTTTCATATTCCTTCCCTCGCACACTTACTACTACTACACCTTACTACCCCTCTTGTGTCTCTCCCCAGGCAACTATCAGCGGAGAACGCCAACCTGCAGGTGCATGTGGAGCAGGAGAGCAAGGAGAAGAAGCGCTTGAGTCGCACCAACGAGGAGCTCCTGTGGCGCCTCCAGACGGGGGAGCTCAGCCCCCACATGTCCCCGAGCTCCTCCCCCATCCACCAGACCTTCTCCAACCCCGCCTCCCCGGCACGCCCGCACTCCTACCACCAATAGGATGGTGAACGATTTGGTGCACAATCGACCGGTATGGTTTGTTTGTGCACACCGCTTACAGTACACGTAGGATTCAGTTGAAGAAGAACCAATTGATATTGAGACCAACACTGAGGTAACGGCAAACACTTAGGTGCACGTGCTAACGCAGCATCTGTGAAGGGTTTGAGATGCTTCGTATAGCACTCCTGAATGTTTCTCTCCGTTCATAGGGTGCAGCACTGTGGATTAAATGACATTACTGAAACTGAAATAACTTCAAAGTATTAAACTCTCCATCTTTTACAGTCTGGGAGGACAGTGTATGTCCCTTTTACCTTGTGACACATTTCAAACCTCATAGCCCAGGGATTTCTATCTCTTGAGTTGAGTAGCGATGCTTTGGATCGAATGTGTGACTCTATCCCACATTGTCTTTACCTCCATGCAGTACTCTGAACTGTAACCTCCATGCGGTACTTTGCACTGTATCTCCATGCGGTACGTCAAACTGTGCCTCAATGCGGATTCAAAATACCTGAGTATCAAAGACATGAATATCAAATACCTGAATATCAAATACATGAATATCAAATACCTGAATACAAAATACCGGAGTATCAAAGACCTGAAGATCCAATACCTATCATATCCAAGGCAAAAAAAAATGGAATATCAAAAACCTTACAATTAAATATCTGAGTCGAAGACCTGTATATCAAATCATGAGTATTCAAATCCAGATGAGCAAAGACCTGGGTATCAAGATATGAGTGTTAAAAGCCACAGTCAAAGACAAGAATATCAAAGACCTAAGTATTAAAGACCCGAGTATCAATCCCAGACCAGGAACCATAACTTCAGGGGAATTGAATATGTCCTAGCTCACCGTGCCTCATATCCACATGTTTCTCCACCATCTTCTCATCCAGGGATCTAGACAAGTATTTGAATGTCCATCAAGAACACAAAGAAACACCTTGTCTTTTTCCCGCCATTTTCTCCCACCAGCAGTGCATCCCCTCAAGGCAACAATGGGCTATTGGCCTCCTGCTGAACTCAACGGCTACTTGATACTACTACTATTCACGTACAGTCAGTAATTAAACAATTTAACAGAACGGACATGAAGGATACTGGTGTGAGCTCTTTTAAGAGTTTGGTTTGGTTTCTCGTAGGAATAACTGTTTCGTTATTGAGCCGGTGGCTTCTTCATCCAATGGACCCCTTTTTCTACTTCCTGTTTCCCTCAAGAAGCAACGCCATCTTCAGACTGTCAATGCAATGCAATACTAGTATTACGATTTACAAGTTCAAATGTATGAACTGATCATGTATTTCAAAATGTTCCTCTCTCTCTCTGTAAAAGCATGCGCTGTCTTACGGTCCAACTTTAACTGGTGCATTTTTGGGAAACAATTTTGTCAACTTTACAGCATGTGGGAACGGGGTACGTAGAGCAATTCAACTCATCGAGGACAGTTCCTTTACATGTTCAACTGACATTCCATGGAAAGCTTAGGGCCACAGTCCTAAAAAACATTTACAAAAACCCCTTTACCAACTTGATTACTCCTTCAATTGTACCTGGCCATTGTTTGTGCGATGGGCAGGAATGGTTGCTGTTTGTATAATCGTCCGTTATTTACTTTCTTCTCAATGTGTGACTGAGAGGATCTGAACTTCCACGTCACCACCCTGGATTTAAAATTCTTTCTCAGTTTCCGTCGTCATACCGTTTGACATAAAAAAAACCCTCTGGAAATAATGGCAAGGAGATGGAACGGATGGAAAGTGGTTGAGATGAACTGGAGAAATGAGCCACCTTGCATTTCTAACATGGGAATAATCTCAGGTTTTGAGGAGGATCGTGACTCGTCTGAGGGAACCAACTGCCATGAATTGTATTCTACTGGAGTTTAAACTTCTTTCAAAAACAGGTTTCTTTACATTGTCTTTGTTCTTAGTTCTGCATTCCAAGTAGCCTGTTGTACGTATTCATTTATATATTTACATTTTTTAAACTGCTGTTTGATTTCTATCTAAACACAAATCACTGAAGGGTTGCACCATTTGACAAAAAACGTATTGTTGCAAACCGTATTTCTCCCTATCAGGTACTTAAAGGGCAGTGATTGCCTGTGTCTTTGTGGACATGACCATGTTGTCTCTGACTGAATGTTAGCTTCACAGTAGAAAAGGGAAGTGTTTACAGTCAAGTCGACGCAAAAGCGCTATTTCGCTAGCTAGCCGTTGATGTTTGTTCATTGTTAACAGGGCCTAAGTTTTAATGATTGTACGCACTGATTTACCACATCCGTCTCCTTGAAGATGTTTATTCCAAAGCATGTCTATATTTATTCTGGTTATTTATTATTATTATTTATTATCATTGTCTGTTTTGTATTTTATCAAAATTGCAACTTTTGTTGATTACAAAATGTTATCCGTGATAAGACACTTGTCTGTACTATATATGTTGCACTTTATTTAAGTAAGACATCACATTAAAAGAGTGTACAAACAAGATATATGTATAAGTGTATAAGTATGTCAATATAAGGATATATAACTCTCCCTGTAACATTTTGCCATGACAGTGGTGCAAAACGATCTAAGCCATCAAATAGAAAATTAAAAACCTTGGGGTAAAAACCTTAGCACCTTACGATTCAACAGACCCACATTCACTCTAAGAAAACCCTAAACTTAGCTTGTTAAATGTTAAAGGTGAGGTATTATATTATATTATGAGGTATTATACCACCAGGTGTGAGTGTGTCACAAGCCGTTCTGAAAATCTGCCATCGCAAGTGGGCGTGTCCACCTAGATGTGTGACGGATAGATGAGCCACGTTTGCTACAGTCCCCTGGGTAGGCTGGTAGACTGATCTATCCAGCACACAGCTAGGTGGACACGCCCACCTGTGATGTCAGAAGAGGCAGATTTAGCAAATTGTCTTGTAACGGCTAATCACACTCACACCTGGTGGTAGAATATGTCACCTTTAACACGGCGCTGTGCAGCTTCACTTCCCGCTCATGAAGTGCGTCATGACGTCAATGGGCAGGGGGAAGATGATGGTGGAGTTCCTCTCGGCCGCGATGCTGTTCAGGGTCTGCAGGTAGCGCAGCTGCAGGGCGGTCGGAGACTCGGCCATCACCAGTGACGCTTCTTTGAGAGCACGCGAAGCGTTCATCTCCCCCTCCGCTGCAATCACCTGAGGCCGGCCGGTTGGTTACCATGGTTACCAAAAAACTAATAATTGGGATGTCAGAATTATGACAGCAGGGTTATCTGCTCTTAAAACTATAGGCTAGATGCACAAAAAGCTCTTGGTTGGCTTGTTGGTTTCCTGTGGAGCCAGGTGTGTTTGAACCTGCCACTATTCTGAATGTAATTAGTGTCTACACGTCCTTCTTTACTGTAACACACAGATTCACCAGGTGCAACACCCAACCAGGTCAGTGTAGACACTAATTACATTTAGAATAGTAGCAGGTTAAAACACACCTGGCTCCACAGGAAACCAACAAGCCAACCAAGAGCTTTTCGTGCACCTAGCCTATAGCAGAACTACTATGTCAAAGATACGTACATTGTAAAAATATTACATATATATATATTGATCGTACGTGGAAGAAATGGCTAAATTATATTAAAACTACCCTAACAATTATAAATATGGCAACAGTGGTCGTTACTGTGAGAATTAAAAAAAATGGTTCATCATCTGGTCATGAGGGTGGTTGCCTCATTGGTTGTGATTGGCTGAAATTGGATCCAGATGTCCACCTTGCACTTCTTTGAGCCAATCAGAAGCACTGGTTGGAATTAATAGCAGTTGGTGCTGTCCCTGTATTTGATTATAGTATTTGATAACTTTTTTGGGACAAATCGTCCTTTGAACTTTGTGTAAGTGTTTAAGTTTAAGACACACAGGACCTGCCCCACCCACCTTAGCTCTGGCATCGCGGCTGGCCTCCGCCTCCGCTGCCATGGCCCTCTGCATCTGCTGGGGCAACTTGACATCCTTAATTTCCACCCGCTCCACCTTGATGCCCCACTGGTCTGTCGCTTCATCCAGGGACCCCTGCATGGCCAGGGCAAGTTTGAATTATACCTCTGCACTGAGCAGCCGCACTACTAGACAAATGTATGCCGGTGCATGCATGTGTCCTTCCACTTCAGTGATGCTGAACTTCATCTGCCAAGACATAAACATACATTTCAACCTCCTCAACTAGTCTTGGTCGGTGCGGGTGCGGGTGCGGGTGCGGGTGCGGGCGAGATGACAAGCTGTGTGTGAATGTGTGTGTGTGAGTTGTGTATTTATTGTTTTGTGTTGTTTATGTTGTTCAATGAGGACACCCTCGAAAATTATTATTTTTCTCAAGGGGCTTTCCTTAACTCTTTGAGTGCCAAAAACAATTTTTTCAGTTTTTAGGTTTTTTTTTTTTTTAATTATTATGAAAATAGACACTCTAACACACCTTTTGTGTGAATTTGGGAACTCTATGATGAACAGAACTGAAATAGATGACGATCGAAGTGTCAGAAGAGCAACAGGCTCAAACAGTGCATACTTCATAAAAGATGCTATATCTCCATTTCTAGGAAAAAAACAAGGATTTTGATGAAAACCAGCCTGGTTTAGCATGGGATTTCTCAGGAACGGAGGCATGTAGAAATAAACGGTTTGTACCCACTGAGAGCTTAAAGCTTCACCTTTCAAACGAGCCATAGTATGTGTCCATAGCTATAATATAGAATACGCTGTGGCTCTAAAAGTATCGGCCACAATGGTCTAAATTGCTGCACTCTGGGCCAAAGCTTCTGAAAACAGTGCGGCACTCAAAGAGTTAAGATAATCCAATCGACACGTCGCCAACAAGATGCTACAACTGACTGCTAAGCATGGGGACTCCTATATTAAGTGATTTAATTGCTGCATTCAATATAACGGACTGAGTGAGACGTAGGCCTGTGACTTGTTACCCCTCAATACGTTAATATTGAAACAAACTGCTATCGAATAGTTGTTTACGCGTGTGTTATCTCGTTTAACGTCTCTTTCTTTATGTTTTGAGAAAATCCTATCAGTCGGGCGAAGGCAGATTGTGTTATGCCAATAACACACACAGTATTTAATTACAGCGGAATCCACAGAGGAGGAGACAGAGGAGGAGAGACAGAGGAGGAGAGACAGAGGAAGAGAGACAGAGGAGGAGAGACAGAGGAGAAGAGACAGAGGAAGAGAGACAGAGGAGGAGAGACAGAGGAGGAGAGACAGAGGAGGAGGGACAGAGGAGGAGAGACAGAGGAGAGACAGAGGAGGAGAGACAGAGGAGGAG
>OMLJ01113571.1:0-11985 GCA_900302595.1 Gadiculus argenteus
TCCCCCCCCACCCCCCCTGCTGTATGGTAGGTCTCTTGGAGGAGGCGGAGCGCCTGGCCAGGGAGAGACTGGACTTGCAGCGGCAGGCAGGGAAGGACCACAAAACCCTGTCCTTGCGCCTCCGCACCCTGGAGACGGAATTAGAGGAGAGGGAGACCAAGGGCCTGGAGACGGAGCTGCACCACAAGGCCCACTTGGAGGACCTCCACATGCATGTCCAAGCCTTGGAGAAACAGATCAAACACAACCGGCAGTTCATAGACGTACGTTTGGACAAATCATTTGTATTGTTACTCTGGAACTCAAAACCAACTTTTGTTTTTGTTTAATTTATAGATTACCTTTCAAATACACTTTTGAATTATTATTTTTAATATTTGGCAAGACAAATTGTCTTCCTCCAAATGTCTTATCTTCTTTTCCAGTAAATACAAAACTCATTTCAAAACATTTCTCTTGAGTCTCTGATGCTCCTTTAACACATTGAGTGCCAAGGACGTCTGTGGACATCCTTGGCACTCCTCGTTACTAAGCAGAATTAATTCTGTGGGCTATCATTACATAAAAATGTTTTATTTCACTATTCAACTGAATGGAAGTGAATCTGGCACAGGCTCCAGACAATTTTACTGAAGCACTGTGGCACTCAATGTGTTAAGCTGTCTGCATGGCTGGTCTTGAAGTTGTGCCATGTTTCTCATAAAGCGTGTTGTGTGTCTGTTGTTTACAGGAGCAGGCTGTGGAGCGAGAGCACGAGCGCGATGAGTTCCAGCAGGAGATCAACCGCCTGGAGGCCCAGCGCAGGCACACCTCCCGGGGCCAGGCCGGTGGGGAGAACCGGGGACAGAGGGTACGCTTCATACACTAGGCTTCTCCCTGTGCTCTCATACCGCACACCGCACCGTACACAATGTCTCCATGTCTCTATTTTATTGTTTACATTTCATCAAAGTAATGTCCTTTGTTTTTTTTACTTTACTGCTATAATCTAGGTATGTTGTATCGTATCGATTACCAGTATTGGTAGTATATAGTGTATATATATATTTTTTACTATGTATTTATACCATTTTATCATCAATATTATAGTAAAAAAAAAAAAAATTCTATTTCTGCCTGCAAGTGAATGCTGAAATTGTGTTGAAGTTGTGTTGCGGTATGTTTTGGTTTGGTGTGAGGAGTGTAATTTGGATTGTTTTGGATTTTTTTTTTTTTTTTGTATTTTGTGTTCATTGCCAATGAACCATGCGTTTGCTGTGTGTTTGTGTTTCTGCACTGAACGGATTGCTGTAGATTGAGGACTTGGTTCAGCAGGTATGGGATCCAACAATAGATTGTCTCTTGGCACCTAACTGCATGTGTGGAACAAATCATTTCAACATGGCTTCATGGCTAACCCTCCGTAGATCGTAGGTCTGTGTGTAACCCTCTGTAGATCCTAGATCCCCTTTCATGTCATTGTGAATCCTGTTTTCCTTCATCCTAGCATCACAATCGCTTTGCTCTTTCGAAATGGCTTAACAAAAGTAGCCTAATACCCTTGCCTGCAAACTTTGGTGATTGGTTACTATTGAGATCAATAGTCATTATTTTGGACTAACCCTGTTGTGGTCAAAGCTGGAGGCCTGTTGTGGACTAAGTGGTCTTGTGTGCATCATCCCAGGTGGAGAGCCTCCAGGCCGTTATCAAAGACAAAACGGAAGACTACGACTCCCTGATTGCAGCCAATCAGCAGGCCCAGAAAGATGTCATTGAGCGCAACGATGAGATTGACAAGCTGGCTGGGCGAATCAGGGAGCTCGAGCAGGCGTTGCTCAACAGTGCCGATAGCAGCCGCTCCGTCTCTCAGCTGGAACAAGAGGTCCACCGGACGAAGCTCCGGGAGCGGGAGCTCTTACAGGTAAGTGGCCCTACTAAGGCCCTAATAAAGCCTCTAGAGAAGGCTACAAGGCTTTCCTTGCAGCCATTGCTTTCGAAAAAAAAAAAAAATCATCATCATACTGTTGATGAAGGAATATAAGCCATCCAGCCATCACTAAATCAACCCAGAGGAATGTTGTTATCTCTACCTCAATTGGCTAGTGGACTGAGGATGTGGATCTAATTTTGAACAAAGAGTGATGGCGGCAGTAGAAAAGGTTACATAATGCAGGTTTAGGTCCTGATGCTCTGTCTCGGTCTGTCTGTTTTTCAGGACAAGCAGGGGCTGGAACAGCAGCAGCTGGCCAACAAGCTCCAAATCGCGGCTTTGCAGTCCAAATTGGATGAGAATCGACATTACCATGATGACGCTCCTGATCCAACCCAGCCTCTCCGAGATGCCCTGGACACAGCTCAGCTGAGCCTGCGGAGCAAAGAGCAAGAGGTCTGTTTTGTTAGTCAGGGTCTTTAGTTAGAGCTCACCCTGCTGTTAGTAGTGTGCATGTGCAACCGCTGATCTCTGGATTATACAAATGCATCATGATTTCAGTTTTACGACTGTCTGTGTTTCCATCTTTGATTTTGGGTTTGTTGAGATTATTTAAAAGGAAATGAGAGTGGGGAAAATAATGTATAAAGATTGAATGGGTTAAGTAATAAGATGTCAATAGTATAGGCAAGTCTGAGTGCTTAATATAAGAGTATAGAAATAATACGATCTCATGAGTCAAATGTACAAAAGAAGCTATGAGTTCAATGCATATTTCTTTGTGTTAGGGTGAGATGCTGATGAGCCAGCTGGAACAGGTCCAGGCCAATTTCAGCATAAAAGAGGTGGAGTTAAAACACCTCGCCCTGCAGCTGGAGCTGATGACCAATCAGAATGAAGCTTGCGTCCAACAGCTCAAAGACGAGATTGTCTCATTGGAGGTGAAGACGATCATATTCATTTTATTGCCTACATTTTTCTTAATCTTAATCTCTTCATTTCTTAATCATTATGTATGTTTTCCTTTCAACTTCTATATTTTCGTCTTTGCATGTAGGAAAATGTCTCCGCCCTCACGGTACTGCAGGAGGAGAGAGAGGAGGAGGAGGAGGAGCAAGAGAGCCTCCCTTCTGCACTCCTCCAGGAGAAGAACCTGGAGATAGACCAACTCAACCAGGAGATCCTGAGACTGGAGGTGGAGCTGGAGGGCAGCGAAAGAGATGTGGTAAACGAACACGCACACATTTAGTTTACATCCCCCACCTCTGTTAGTAGTACCCGTGTCCCGTGTCCTCGGTTGGTCCTCATCTCTTTCTGCCTTCCCACACCAGGCTCTGGGCGCGGAGCTGGAGGAGCTGCGGTCCCGGGTGGAGCACCTGGGCTGTGACATCAGCCGGCTGCGGCAGGACAAGCAGGACGAGGAGGAGCGGCTCCACGAGGTCATCAGCACGCTGCAGGCGGAGCTGGCCACGCTGGGCCCCGCCCTGCACGAGGTCAGCGACTCCCAGGACGGCGACAGCGTCAGCGCCTCCCCGTCGCCCAGCCCCGAGCTCCGCAACTACCCGCTCCACGGGGGCGCCGGGCGCAAGGGAGCGCCGGACAGCCTGCGGCAGGAGCTGCGTCTGACCCGCACGTCGTCATCCGCCGTCTCCTCCTCGTCCCACTCCCTGCACGTGCGCCTGGACGTCCTGCAGGCTCAGCTGGAGACGGCGACGGCAGAGAAGGAGGACCTGCAGCGGCTGCTGCTCACCCAGGAGGAGGAGCACCGGGGCCTGCTTGCCCAGAAGGAGGCCCAGCTGGAGGAGGTCAATGCCCGCAACGCGCAACGTCCAGAGGGGGAGTATGGGGAGGAGGAGAAGCAACGCTGGCGAGCTCAAGCCCTGGAGATGGACGCATTGCGTGGGGAGAGAGACCAGCTCAGCTCGGCGGTTGTGGAGCTGCGGCAGTCGGAGGAGGAGCGGGTGCAAACCCAGAAGCAGAAGGAGAAGGAGTTGGCGGACAGAGTGGAGTCCCTCCGAGAAGCCAACGTCGCTCTGCAGAGACAGATCCAGCACACCGGCACCCGGGTGGAGGCCATGGAGCGGCTGGTCGCCGACGGGAAGGCGCAGGTCTTAACCCTGGAACTGGTGAAGGGAGAGCTCTTTGCGGAGGGCGAGACGCTGAGAAGAAGAGGGGGAAGACTACAGGAGGAAATAGAATGCCTCAGGCAGGAAGTGGTGGCACAGAGAGCCGTAATCAAAGAGCTTCAGCTGAGGGACAAGGAGGATGTTCCACAGAGCGATCAAGAGGAAATGCCGGTGAGTTCTGCTTATTTTGGTCTTGAAATGCTATTCTTCATTTCTAGGCAGTTACTATTGTGTGTTGTTACTTATTACACGTAGTTGTAGTTGCATATTATAATTATTATTTGTCAACTAAAAAAATTGTTGCCAGCCTAGACAGTCGCGGAAGTCCAGGAGACAAGGGGGCCCTACTTGTGCTTATTTACGCTGTCCAGCACCACACTCTGATGCGGTCCCCCATGAATTTGTTTACTTGATGTAACGGGGGACAGTCTCCTGTTTGTGTGGGACCTGTGACAGTGGGCTAAATATCAAGACTGTCCACCTTAAGACGAGAAAAACTAAAACTTAAGTTTCTTCTCATCAATAAATCGGAACAAAACGCATACAGCACAAACATGCATCGCATCTTAAACCTGAACGTGCGGTGCGTGCCTTCTGGGTTTAACAGCAGCTGGTGACCTCTGGATGGAAACTATAGTGTTACCGGTAACCCCAGTGTTTTCAGAGGAAAATACACCAGTCTGAAACATGTCCACACTGTCCACAGGGAAACAAGCTAAAGAACCACCGCTAGCTCCCTGCTAGGGCAGTGCTACCCCTGAAAGCAGCGGACCAGACCACATCTGGCTGTAGTTAGAGAATGGTTTAATGATGTGTGCGCGCCACGGTCCTCCTTCCTCACTGGGAGGGGAAGTTACAATTTAAACAAGGAAGTAAAGAGTAGCAAAACACACGGTGGCTCTTGTTTACGCCTAGCTGAGCATTCGTGTCAACTCTGTTCATCGGACCGGTAATTCGATGCAGTAAGAAACGGTTGTGGTCATGCAGAAAAAAAAGCGCATGACGTATGATGTAGCATATGACTCATTGGTCTGGTGCAATCTCTCATATGTTCTCTCTTATGTCGGCGGCTACTTGCACGCAGCTAATGTTAGCAGTGTGAATCTCCTTTTCTTAATGTATATCGCAGTATATTTTACTGGTAGTTGTTTACTTTAATAATGTATAATTTAATGTTTGAGTGAAACGTGACGATCCCTCCCCCTCTGTTGCAGACGCATGCTGAGTCGACCCTGGCCAAAGCAGATCTTGCCTTAAGGGAGAAGGAGGAAGAGCTAGCCAGACTCTCGGCTGAGCAGCAGGCCCTGAGGGCAGAGCTCGCTGCTGTGAAAGAGGGGCTCTGCTCCAGCACAGAGAGGGCTGAGAAACTCCAGGAAGAGGGACAGGTAAGACGGACCTCTGACCTTCTACACACTGCTGTTGATAAAGCCTCTTATAGAAGACGAAAAAACATGAAATGAAATGGATGAAAAAGTCATGTTATTGACCTAATTATCTTGACCTTCTATTCATGCATGCATGAATGCATGTTGACTACTAAGAATAATTAATAGGCTAGCCATCACTAGATGTTTTGGACATTTTTGAATTCCTACCTTAAAGATAAGTCCTGCCAGTTGGGTCTTAACTCCGTCCCTTCCCCCCCCCTCCCCTGTTTGATTCAGACCAAAGATCGGGCTCTCGCCGACCTCGAGACGTACAACCATCGTCTGAAGGCGGAGCTGCGGGGCCTGCAGGAGGACCTGGCCGTGCAGGAGGAGGAGCTGGACTATCAGAAGAGGGAGCTGCATCACCTGCGGCAAGGCTGTGACGGGCAGGAGGAGGAGCATCACCACCAGGGCTTCCCACACAAAGGTAATACGCATTCATGCACGTTTACTCATGACCTTTTACTGGTTCAGAGATTTGGGTGATTTTTGTAAAGAGGCAGGTCATTAACTCTTTGAGTGCCGCACTGTTTTCCAACACTTTGGCCCAGAGTGCCAGCAATCTAGACCATTGTTGACGATTTTTGTAGAGCCACAGCATATTCTATATTATAGTTATGGACACATACTATGGCTCGTTTGAAAGGTGAAATTTTAAGCTCTCAGTGGGTACAAACCGTTTATTTCTACATGCCTCCATTCCTGAGAAACCCCAAGCCCAATGGAGATGTAGCATCTTTTATGAAGTATGCACTGTTTGAGCCTGTTGCTCTTCTGACACTTACATTTCTGGGTCAAAGGGCTTGTGTAAGATGAATATAGTTCTTCTGTTCACAACCACCATGGGGGGGGGTTATCACCGACATATTCAGCACTCTGGTGAGGACGTGCCCTCTTGCAAGCACGTAAAGTTACCGGGAAGTGACCTAGCGAGACCGCCGCCTAGTGATCAACCCGCGAGTTTTCGATCGTCATCTATTTCAGTTCTGTTCATCATAGAGTTCCCAAATTCACACACAAGGTGTGTTAGAGTGTCTATTTTCGTCATTTAAAAAACAGAGCTAAAAACAAAAAAATGTGTTAGAAAAAAATTGTTTTTGGCACTCAAAGAGTTAAGTATGCATGACAAACACGTGCAGAAACATCTGTGCCACAACAACTGCAATAAAAATAATAATATACAATTTCAGTATTGAATTACAGCATATTACTTCGGCTGTCGCTAGTACTAGTTTTACAGGACCGCTGTACACACATATACATCAGGTAGTGCGAGTTGCACCAGAGAGCTAATGCAAGCTTACCACTCTAGCGGTATCGGTCCCTCGGATCCCTATGCCTGTCCCGTTCGCGCGTGTCCCGGTCACGAGGGTCCCGCTCACGAGGGTCCCGAGGGTCCCGCTCACGAGGGTCACGAGGGTCCCGCTCACGAGGGTCCCGTTCACGAGGGTCCCGTTCACGAGGCTCACGAGGGTCCCGTTCATGAGTGTTCCTATCACGCGTGTCTCGTTCACGTGTGTCCCGTTCACGCGTGTTCCGTTCACGTGTGTCCCGCTCGTGATTACGGTCCCGCCCCCCGCTCCAGGAACGTTCTTTGTACCTGCGGGACTTTCCGTGAGAGTCCTCTCTTTCACGGTCTCGGTTACGATCTCGCTCTTTGACGCGATCCCTCTCCCGGTCTCTCCTGGGGAGAATCAAACATTTGAATGTTGAGCACGAGTTAAAAGGTTAGGTGAGATAGGCGTTAAGATTAAATAAGATAAAAATAAGATTAAATAATTAGCAGCATTCAAACCTTGAGTCATAGTTGCCCCGGATGGACACTAAGCAGTCTTTGAGTGATGTGACCAGGGCCTGGCAGCAATCGTCTTCATATACTCTGGATTGTTTAATGACCGCGATAGCAGTCAAAAGAGTCTCGGTTGCCATGTGCATATCCCCTGTGAGAAGGGCACAGTTTGAATAAATTAGTTAACGCCTTGTAGAACGTTTTTTAAGCAAAAGGATCAGGGTACTTTGTGATTTAAAGGTGTTCCGTGTCGAGTTTGAGATGCATTTACCTGTTGTTGCGTCGGACACAGCCTTGCTGATCGCTGTACTGGTGATGGTTCTATTTCTGTTCATTAGCTCTTCAAAATCATCATCTGATTTTTGAGTAGAGTTCCTGAAATCAAGTTAGAATCAGCCCAGTTACACATTTATATACAACATGCATTGCGAAAGCGGTATTATGGATGGCTGCAAACTATAACATTTATTTGTGTACACCACTTACTTTTTTGGCTGGTAAGCACTGCTGTTGTGTGGTGGCAAGAAGGCTGGATTAATATGCAGACTTGGGGGTGGCTGACCATAATGAAAAGGGGGCGGGGGGAAAGGCGGGACCATAGGTTGGGGAATATTTAAAGGAATGTGCAATTGTTGAGGAGGTGGATGGTTGAGGAATGGTTGAGGAGGGTAGTTTGGAGGGGGTATGAGGGGATAGATCACTGGCATCGGGGGAGGGTTGAGGTTTACAGAGTTGGGCGGTGGTGAGTCCAATTCTTTGGGATCCTTAACACGCATCGGCATACCTAAAGAGGACACAGAAATACAATTATAAAAGACATCCTGAATCTAATTACAGGCTAATTATATTAGTGTATATACTAAATATACTATATACATATATACATAGGTTATTACACTGGTAGTCGTTCAGTACGGCTGGATATTTTTACGAGTGACGTATTTTGTCAAGTCTGCAGGACGAGACAAAAGACGAGACTAAACGACTACCTGTAAAAGGATAAAAGAATGAGTTTTCCACCATTTATTCTGCCGCGTTTAACTGTCATTTGACTGCACTGACGCAGCTGTTCAATCAGTGGTTGACCCGCGTAATATCGGCCCATTTTTACACTGTAAAAACTCATATTTGCACTTGATATCTCGCACGTCGTGTAATAATATGATATATTTGTACACAGTGATGTAAAACACTTACGCTTGTTTGCCAGCGTCTCAAAAAAGGCAAGGTTTTGGTATGTTGCCGAGCGACAGCTCAGATTCTCCCCACTTATTTTACATTGTGGTACTTTATCCAGTAACGTCCTCAATGATGCATCCGAGGCCACCACCACTTCAGCATACCTGTATACAGAGTAAAATACATCAAGTATGTGCTTAAAACCTCGAAAAAGCCCAGATCAGATCAAAGATTTGCAACAACAATACATGGTTTTAGAACATTGCAGAGAAAATAGCAGCGTGAACTGGTTAGTCTCAGAGCATCTGAAGGGGGATTTGGCGCAAATTGCAGAGGGTGGTTTTTATATCTCAAACAAATGACGAGAGCACCTCAAACCTTACCCTCTTGACTGTCCGTTGATCTTGTTCTCTGCAAATTTGATCTCTATTATGTCCATCACTCCCAAAGATTGTGCCATGTGCATGAGATCTTTGTCAGATATCCACTGGAAGAAGCAGAATATAAGAATTAACATGACCACCTTACAACCATAATCCTGAACCGTATGCATCATTTTGTAACCATCAATACTCAACAAAAGAAAGACTTCTCGTGTCACTCACCCAGGAGAAATTTCCAACATATAAGGAATGTTTACTTGTGGATTGTTCTCCTCTGTCCATTGAAGGTGGTTTTCTCACCACTTCAATTGGTGTATTTATAGTGGGACGTTTTTGCATTTGATTAGGCACCACCGATTTGTCTTGATTGACTAAACCTGTCAGAACAGCGTCGTACAGGTCACTGGCCTCTGTCGTTTTGTCAAAGTCATTCCCCTAGAATAGAAAGCATCAACAGATATCCACTGGTTAAATCAGAGAATGGAAATCCAGGATGGGACGTATTTACATGCATTTCATTCTTTCCTAGTTCAGTATTTAAAACACATTACCATGGCCCGTTTTAGTGGAACAGCCTACCCATACCACATAAGAGAAGCCATGTTAAAGTCATTTTTATTCTCAAAGCACTATGGAATGTAACCTGCTGTCCACCTTCACTATTGAAGTCAATTCTTGCTGTAACTTGTTGTTTTCCTCTCACTATTTCAGTCCACTCTGTTATGTCCGTATCACTCTGCTTTATCAATGTATTGATGTTATTATCCAGAAGTGTTCCGAGACCATTTCCATGGAGACTGAACTTTAAATAATACATTGATTGATTGATATATTATGTCAGATGACACTAGGTATTACTAAATGATATCATCCTCTTCACAGAGTAGAGAGTCAAGAGTCAAGTGATGAGGTTCCCTGATAGATTCATGAACTGTACTTAGTCATTTAGTCTGTAACCTATAGCTTTACATCTATAGTAAAAAAAAAAATACAAGAATAAATACAGCTTGTTCTCTGTAGAGCCAGTCTTGGCTCCTGTAAGAACACAGCAATATGGCGAGCTCCATGAATATTGAATATTATATTCCATTCCAGCTGAAGTCCCTTCCACTAGATGCCTGGACATTTCCTCACACTACACACAGTCTAGTCTTCACAGTTAAGTCTGTAACCTATAGCTTTACATCTATAGTAAAAAAAACCAATTATAAATACAACTTTGAGTGTTCTGAGACCATTTCCATGGTGAGACTGCACTTTAAGTAATAATTGACTACCATGTTATACACACTATGCATTAAAAAATAATCAATATAATTTATATAATACATACTAAACAATAATAAATACAACTTTGAGCGTTCTGAGAGCATTTCCATGGTGAGACTGCACTTTAAATACTAATTGACTGATTGATTACCATGATATACACACTATGCATTAAAAACAACCCATCTAATTGCTATAATACACACTCAAACAGTGGATGAGTCTCCTCCACTCATCTGCTCGTCCTCGTAGAGGTGCAGCATTAAACAATAATACATATATATATATAATACATATATAATACACACAGTGTGTGGGCTCACCTGCTCGTCCTCGTAGAGGTGCAGCAGCTCCTTCTGGTCGCTCGCAGGGTCTGCGGAAGCCATCGTGGAGGCCTAAAGTCATCAATGTAATATAAGCCTGCAGCCACTTATTTCTATATATTCCTGTTGCACTGTGATCGACTGTGCACTTCGTAGGATTCTATTCGACGGCGATCCGCGTTGAGTCAGTATTACAACAATACACTACTGTAATAGTGCTGTAAACGGAGCCCCGGGAGGGGGAGAGGAGACCGCACCGCACACACACGACGCACACAACTCACCCCCTGCGTCTAGTTACCGGCCAGGGTTTAGGATTTTATCTCGCAGGAGTTTTGCGAGCTGTGAACGTTAAGAGACGGAAAACAAATAACAGCACATGAGACATAACGCGAGCCGCCTGTTTACTGAGGGCTGCTGGAGCGGTGCGTTTATCAAAGCGGGCCGGGGGGGAACACACCGCCCGCACGGGATGGTTCCGCCTGTCTGCCACATCAAACCTATGCTTGGTACATCACTTAGGAATACTTAGCAAATCAAATTATCATTAATTATTATCATAATTATCACTTGCAATCACTTAGTACATGGATAGGGCCAGATTTCCAGATTTCCCGCCCAATCTGGCAACCAATGTTTTCCAATTTTCTTTTATTTCACTGTTTATACATCGTTTATGCATGGTCTACTCAGAGAAATATACTAGTGTTGGTTGGTTGTTTGAGCTGTTCATTTGGTATCAAATCTATCTTATTTTGTGACTGGCAACCCGCTCAATCTGGCAACCCTGCCTGGACATGACCTCACCAACATGGCGTCGGTGTAGGTACCACCAGAGGACGTCCGGTTCCGCTTTACGTTGCGCCGTGACGTCATAACCCCCGCTTGTGTAACGTCCAGTGCTTGACATTGTGTATGTTATGTGATCTTACTCTCACACTTCGTTTGAGACGTCCTTTGCCAGTGAGCACATAACAGGAATAATGTTATCTTCTGTTGCAGTAAAAGCCGTGAGTACTTATGTATGATATACTTATATATATATATTTATACAGTATATATGGGGATATGGTCTGGACTAAACTGTGCTCATGTCGCCTTCAAAACGGTCACAATTTCCGGATAAATGTTCAACCATCAATCAATCAAAGTATTATTTAAAGTGCAGTCTCACCATTCTGAGACCAAATGGTCTCAGGACATTTCTGGATAATAACATCAATACATTGTAACACATTGTAACTTCTTGCTGTAATAATTCTTGCTGTAACTTGTTTTCCTCTCACTATTTCAGTCCACTCTGTTATGTCCGTATCACTCTGCTTTATCAGTGTATTGATGTTATTATCCACAAGTGTTCTGAGACGACTTTGTTAGGGCTAGCCCCCAAACCACTACAACAGAAATTAGAAAGTTAAAAACAAGTTAGAACGAACAAATAAGCTTAAAAACGCAGCAGGACAAACAGGACACACGCTGTAATCATGGGTGACTGTCCATCAAGCAGCTCTAATCACTGATTCATCTGATTCAGTTCTAATCACTGATTCATCTGATTCAGCTCTAATCACTGATTCATC
>OMLJ01113585.1:0-10126 GCA_900302595.1 Gadiculus argenteus
CATTAAACTGTATAACTCTTCTCTCTAATTATGGGACTCATTTGACTATTCAAAACAAAACAAAACAAACTTGACTACTTATTCTCACCTCATTTATAATGCCATAACATTCTCATTGTACATTGTATACATTGGTATATATCTCAGATGGTATTTCAGACCTTATTTTATTATTTATTTTATATTTATTTAATATTATTTCAGACTGTTTATTTGACTGTTTATTACTTATGTGTATTTTATTGGCTACTTTAGACTGTATTGATAGATTTTAGATAGATTAGATTTTAGATTAGATTATAGATTTTATTTATTTTATGTGAATCTTTACCTTATCTTATTTCTATTTCATTCTTTATCGCTTGTTTCCATTTCTACTTTGCACGGAGCTTTTGGAATGAAAAGAATTTCCCCCCGGGGATCAATAAAGTATTCTGAATCTGAATCTGAATCTGAATAGTGTGGTGGCTATAGGGTGATGGACTCCCGGGTCAATAGGTCCTTCATTAAATCCCCAATGTCTTCAGCCTACCTCTGGCCCTGACCGCCTATCTGCTCTTTAAAGCGAAACATACCAAATATTCAATAATATTATCAGGGCTGCCAACTTTTCAAAAAACCTTGGAGTGAGATTTTGTCGGGGGTGACCAAAATTTTGCCCTGCACACAGCCACACATGTAGCGTTGTACCCATGTTGTGCCCTGCATTCTGGTGGTTTGTGACCCATTGATAGGGGCGGCCTACTGGAGATGGACATTTTGATTACAATGGTATTCAACTAATTCTTCACTCAAACCTAACCTATTGTTAATATAGGTTATTGTTAATAATTGTTTTCTTAATGATGACTTAATGATTTTCACTGCGGGATCACTGCGCAGGCTCAAACGCTAGTTGGTAACCATGGCAACGGAGACTAACAACGTTATTTCGCTGTAGACCTACACGTATTACAAAGGCACTGCGCAGGCTCAAACGCTAGTTGGTAACGATGGCAACGGAGACTAACAACGTTATTTCACTGTAGGCCTACATGTATTACAACGGACAGTTATTACAACGGCAAGACAGTCAGAGTGAGTGATTTTATCATTTATTTTAACATATTTGGTGAGTTTGCAGACTGAGATGCAGCACAACTGATCAACTTCTGCGGTCGAGTCTCTCTGGCCCCGTTGCTCGACAGCGCCTGTAGACGGAGTTAGTCCGCTCAGCTGGGACTTGTAAAAAAAACCCTCACGATTTTAACTCTATTAATATTATAGTATTAATAATTGATTTAATATTTATTAATTTCGTAAGTGACCATGGTATAAGCGGGATAATGGACCTCCGCTTCGCGTCGGACGGTTCACGCCTCCGCGTCGTCCAATTATTTCTGATAATGGACACCTCGTCGGGCATTATCCCTTACGTAACTCTTCTTCTGTCGCCCAATAGGATGTCTACGCTATGCATATGTTCCATCTACCGTCGGGGACTTTGTAAAGGAACAAACGAGTCTCAAATTTCTCTTTTTTAGCGTGAGAAATTGGATGTGTGGCGTGAGTGCGTGTGAAAACAGAAAAAGCGTGTGTCACACGCCGAAAGCGTGAGAGTTGGCAGCTCTGTATTGTACGATTCACTCACTTGCTTCTCGGTCCTCTCTGTACCGGCGGGAACGGTGTCGTGGTGTTTGTGCTCGTCCATCATGCAAAGGACGCACACGGACGTGTTGTCGGTGCGGCAGTAGGCCTCCAGCAGCTTATCATGCTGGGCGCAGAGCTTCTCCCTCATCTGACCCGTGGCCTTCACCAGCTTGTGCTTCATCAGCGCCGGGTACTCGTAGTGGGACTGGACGTGGTCCTCGCAGAAGGAGGCCTGGCACACCAGGCATGACTTCACCGCCCGCTCCTTTCTGGTGGTGCAGAAGTCACACGTGACGTCCCCGGTCCTCTCCTGGCCCCGGGACAGACTCCTGGTCTTGTTGCCGGTGGTGGTGGTGGTGCGGCGGGTCTGACTGTTACCCAGGCTGCTGTAGCGGTCCAAGTCCAGGGTGCTTTGGCGGGACATTTTCCTTTTCTTCTTCTTTTGGCTGAATTATGAATGGATGGTGGTCTGGACACGACTATATTGACAAAATCACAGGAGCGATACAAATGAAGAACTGGTCCACTGTTGAAAGTATAACACCTTGTGCAGCTGATACCTTGAGTGAGAGTGGGCCGCTTGAGTGAAACTCCTACTGAAGTATAGTGTATGACATGTATGCTAACTATGGGGTGTGTTCATTTTGGTCAAACCAGTTCTGGTGAAAGGCGTGGTGTAACATAAAATGCCATTCCACTAGTGGGGTTTCATTAATGTAAAGAAAAATAAAATAATACAATGTAAAATAAATTAACTGAAACGAATGTCCCTTATGGTATTCTTAACCTAAATAAATTCTGTATAATTGTATAAAATGGCATACAATTTTATACAATATCCTTTAATTACTTATTTAAATTATAATAAGGCCATATCATTATGGCTACAAACATGAGCCATACATGGGATTATGTAGACTTCGAATACAGATGTATCTTTGTTTTGTACAATTTATTATCATAAGATATGATAAGAAAAGGTTGGATAAGGGATAAATTTGGGGGGATTGGGATAGAGGGATAATTAGATAAGATTGAGGATAGAGGGATTTAGGTCGTAGGGTAGTATGATATGGTACGGCATTGTTTGCATGGTATAGTAATAAATACAGTATGTCGATTTTACTTTTTCTAATTTCCTTTAATTAGCTATTTAAGTCATAATAAAGGATCACAAGACAAATGCAAAAAGCGATGAAGCCCCAGAGTCATTAAAAAACAATAAACGTACACCAAGTTGACTAATTGTTGCTACATTATTCACATCAAATAATACAGGTACCCCCTATGATTTCTCCTGGGCTGTAGGCGGCAGTAGAGCAGGCCACGGTGGGTGAATGACAACGATTCGTTCCCTAAAGTGTGTCGGTTTCTCCATCGTTGGCGCCAGACGAGCTGTGGCGCGGGCTGCACAGAGAGGGAGGAGAGAGAGGAAGAGCCACCAGTTTGACGAAGCACAGACCAACCCGCAGCTATCTCCACTCTTTAGTTTCAAAGCTTACAACCGATCTCTCGTCAACAACAACCAACAACTGTGATATAAAGGTGGGTGGCCGTTTTACGCATACATCAGAGATGGTAACGATATAAAGCAGCGTGGAGGGTTTTATTTTTTAGACATCTAGCGACTATCACAAGTTACAACATCGCGCAGTGCCTTAAAGCTTTGTATGAGGATTAAGATGAGCCCACAGTGTCTTGTGGAAAACAGCAGCAGTGCTGCCTTGTAATGTCTGAATGTCTGCGTTTATTCCCCGATTACGAGAAGCATACTGTCTGTGTGTACAGTAGTGGAAAAATACACCACACAGGCCCATTATGTGAAATGCTCCGTACTGGCAGCGTTAGGCATGATAATATTACATTTTAGGGTAAATCTGCTATGGCGATCAATAGTGTGGCCAAAAACGCCATTTTACTTTTGTAGGTGCTTTGTTTCAATTGTGCTTGACATACAAAACTTGGTGTGTAGGTCGGGATAGGCGTTTTTTTAGACCAGGCTTCCGTTCTGTTTGGGTGCCAGACGCCAGAAGTTGTGGATAGCCGTGCTAGCGACCAGGTTTAGCCGGCTAGTTAGCCTGGCGGTGCGGCTAGGTAGCCAGCCTGCTAGCGCTGCGGTCCCCTGCTATCCCCGAGCAAGGCCGCCATTGAGGCCGCGTCCGCTGCCGCATTAAGGAGGGCTTTAGTCTGCAGGAAGCGCCCTTCTGCGTTTAGCCCACGGGTTAGTTCAGTAGCGTATGCATTTCATTGATTTAACACACGTTACGTTTGAAATACGCTCGTTGGATGTCTTGTTTCGTGTGTATCGTGTCTGTCCCCCCCGGAGGAGAGGGTAGCCTTTCCCGGGCTTTTCGCCCCGCGATCACCCCGTCGTGGTGGCGTTAGCCATCTTTGTTTCAGCTAACGAGCTTCACGGCGAGGCTGTAGTGCTAAATATAAACACGTCTCCTTATAAGAAGCACGACGGTATTGGTGGGTGGATTTAAGACGTGTTTTGTGTGTTTTTGATTTTGCACGGATGTAGTGTAGGGGTCCCGGTTCCCTTGTGTTTGTGGATTACGTGGCGTAAGTTGAAGTTGTTTTTGAAGGGCGGTAGCCGAGCTCGTCTCATGCTAACTAGCGGCAGCCATTTTAGAGCAGACTAATCTGGGCTAGCTGGAAGTGGTGGTGTGGCACGACAAGATGGCCTGGTAATTCTGCGCACAATGAGGATTTCCGCGTTGTTGAGCGTATCCTAGAGGCGGTTCAAAAGCGCTCCTATGGCTTTCGAATTATATTTGGTCTGAAACTGTAGCGTATTTGGTTGTTTGTTCAGGCTAGTCACACATACCCGCTAATTGCTGGCTATGAAGCTAGTTAGCTCGCTATATTCGCAAACATATTAGCCGCTAACACAATACTGTTTGTCGTTAACCAGTTCCCCCGTCGTAGCCAGCTAACTAGCGGCTATGTAGGCTATATGTAGCTGTTTAGATAGGCTAACACCCGTCAGATGCTTATAGGGGCTACAACTCAAAATATTGGATCAATTCCTTTGCGTTTAGTGCCTTACGAGCAAACAGAAAGCACAGTCGATTGCAGTTAAGATGACGGACAAGATGGTCTATCTGCGCAGATTTTAACAATGCATATTTATGTGGGGGTCCACTCAGACTTTATGGATGTTTTTGGCTACTCAGGTAAAGCTCTGCTAGGCGCTAAAATTGTAAGCCAAGTGCTTATGTAGCACGTCAAGCTGAGCAGTGCACTAGCAATTTGGGGCACCTGCACGAACTGTATCACATATTCCCAATACTTTGTATTTTCAACATAAACTACGATGGGGTGAATTAGAAGAACAAAATATTAACCAAAGCACAAAATGGTAAACTTGTACGTGATATGGACTAGAGAACAACTCGTGTTACAGTTCATTATCGTAAATAGTATACAATTGCATTTACATTAGTCTATGGTGCAGATCCGTCCCCCAGATCCTCCTGATAGTTTCTTTGAATGTTGTAGTATGATATGCATACATCATGGTAGATTCTTTATTTTATTACTATAAATGCATAACACATTGGATAGGATTGGATTGGAATCTGGACTTTACTCTTAACTTGATGCCATATAACTGACCTTTAAAACTCATTGCCTTTGTACTAATTATTAAGTAATACACATTGTAAGAACAGATGCTAAAAGTAAAACATGAATTTTGACTGAACTGTCCAACTTGGAAAGCATGTATGGTTAGAAAAAGAAAGCATGCAATGCAAACATATATATAC
This sequence comes from Gadiculus argenteus, assembly GCA_900302595.1. Taxonomy (NCBI): domain Eukaryota; kingdom Metazoa; phylum Chordata; class Actinopteri; order Gadiformes; family Gadidae; genus Gadiculus; species Gadiculus argenteus. The sequence goes on from OMLJ01113585.1 coordinate 5,403, forward strand.
TTTTTCTCCAATTGCAGAACGGCTTGACCAGAAAAGACTTGTGTGCTGCGCTGAATCAGGAGGATCTCCTCTAACCCAAGTCCCTACAAAGTTCTCGTCCGGCAATAAAACGGAGGTCGTTGGGCTGGAGTGTGTTCTCATGGCGGAGTCAGAGACTGAATGTGACACACCCGGCCTTGACACGCTTGGGTCGGAGTGTGTCATAGCCCACAGCCAGGTCGACCTTCACTATGGTGCAGAGACGGAGATCATGACTGAGGAAAAGCGTGGTTTAGAGCTGGAGATCCATGGCTCGGACCTGGCAAAGATCCAGGGCCTAGGCACAGAGCTCGGAGCGGTGACCTGTGTGGAGGCCATAGTAGCAGAGACGGACCACGACTACATAAAAGTGGAGCACGGTGAAATGCATTGTTTCACGGGGGACGTCAGATCGGCCAACGAAGCTCTGCTTGGGGAAGTGCTGCTGAAGGGTGACCATGACCACGTGGTGAAGGTGGAGTCTGACCACGGCGGGGAGCTGACGGTGGAATCGGAGAACGGCGTCATCATCCACGAGGCCCACGGCCTGCAGTGCAACGAGTGCGGTGAAATCTTCGGCAGCATCGCCGACCTTCACCAGCACTTTGAGATCCACAAAGATCTCAACCCGTACATATGTGTCCACTGCGGGGAGAGCTTCGCCGTGGAGGCCAGCCTTAAGCAGCACATGAAGATCCACATGAAAGAAAAGCCCTACGTCCCCACCGGAGTCGACATGGTCGGCAAAGGCATGATGGACTCCTTCACCCTCAAGTCCCACCAGATGATCCACCTGGCGGAGAAGCCCCACCGGTGTTCCGAGTGCGGCAAGAGCTTTGCGGCCGCCATCACCCTGAGAGAGCACATGAAGATGCATTCGGAGGACAAGCCGTACAAGTGCACCCAGTGCAGGAAGAGCTTTGTGCGCCGGAGGCATCTGAAGAAGCACCAGGAGCTTCACGCGCGCGACAAGCCTTACACGTGTGGCCAGTGTGGAAAGGGCTTCGCCACCACTTCCAACCTCAAGCAGCACCAGAAGACCCACGCGGCGGCCATGGGCGACAAGCCCCACCGCTGCACACAGTGCAGCAAGTGCTTTGCGGCCGCCGCCACCCTGCGGGAACACCAGCGGGTCCACTCCGGCCAGAAGCCGTACAAATGCAACCAGTGCAGGAAGAGTTTTGTGCGCAAGCGCCACCTGAAGAAACATCAGCTGGTCCACGCCGGGGGGAAGCCTTACAACTGCTCCCAGTGCGGCAAGGGCTTCAACCACTCCTCCTCCCTCTCCCGACACCACAAGATCCACCTGAGGCAGAACAACATGTACGCCGCCGTGCCCAGCGGCAAGGGCTTCGGCTACGGGAGTCCCATGAAGAGGATGCACCAGCAGGGCGACAAGCCCTACATGTGCCACCACTGCGAAAAGGGCTTCAACCATTCCTCGTCCCTGTCGCGGCACCAGAGGGTCCACTCCGACGGCACCTGCTACACCTGCCCCCACTGCGGGAAGCGGTTCAACCACTCGTCCTCGCTGACCCGCCACCAGAGGGTGCACATGGACGAGAAGCAGCAGCAGCAGGAGCAGCAGCAGCAGCAGGAACAGGAGCAGCAGCAGCTGTTGCAGCAGCAGCAGATGCAGGAGTACAACGCCATCCCCTCGGGAAAGGGGTTCTCCCACACCATCACCAAACAGCGCCTGGCCGACGGCGACAAGCCATACCGATGCTCCCAGTGCGGGAAAGGCTTCAACCACTCGTCCTCCCTCTCCCGGCATCACAGGATTCACATAGATCACTGAGCACTCTCTCTCTCTCTCCCGTGGACACGTGCGCACACAAACACGCACAAGCGCCTGCTCACCCGGTGTTTTATACAAATGATCTCATCCTCGTTATAATGTAGTGACAGTAAATATCAGGCCCACACCTATAGGCAACAAGGCTCAGCCATGTCACCATGTTGGGAGCAGGAGCAGGGGGAGCTCTATGGACAGCGGTGCGGGGCTCTGAAGGAGTCATCTGAAATTCAGAGACGACGGGTCGAAACTCATGACGCCGCTCCGTGTGAAGCGGGTTGTGAGATGATTTGGGGATTGACCCTCTTATTGTATTTGAGGTACCCCTGTGATTGTTCTGGGCATAGTCCAGGACCTTTTGAATGCTTTTAAAAGGAAAGAGAAAAAAAGTGATTTGATATACTAACAATGTTACCTGGACGGCGCTTGCCCCTCTGACTTGGCTATTTGAGGCTGAATTCAATGAATATACCTTCAGGCAGGCATATGTAACTTCATGTGATGTGTGCTCACTGGGTGACTGATTGGCGATCAAGAAAAGTTCTATTGTCTTGAGGATTTCAATTGGCGACTTCTCCTATCAGTCCATGTTTAGCAAAAAAAAGAAAGAAATTCTATGTAAATAATTGGAAGATTTCTTTTATATATATATGTATAGGTTACTTGTGTGCTGTTATGCTCCAGAAGATGACATTTTTGATAGCAGGATCCACTCTGGCGCCACCCTTTTTTCCCCTTTTTCGCTACCAGTATAGCGTGAGCTACCAGACACTGCAGGGTGTGCTCACCCTGCGGTGAAAAAAAGAAATGTCTCAAATCAAACAATCTAACCTAATCTATTCATCATCCGGCTGTTTTTCTTTGTTCTCCCTTCGTTAGACTAAATGTTTTTTTTGTACTGTTGTACAGGTGGCAGTATTTGCCTAGGCCCCCCCTCCTCTGGGTTCCATTTTAGCTTTGAGGAAAATGCATAATGTTAAATAAACATACTGCATAGCATACTGCAAAATGCCCCGTCTCCTTTCTTATTTAAGGTTTTATTTCCCCCGTGAATTCCAGCATCACCTGAATGCAGAGGCAGATTCTTCATTGGTTTGGAGTAAATCAATTATCTGTATACTGAATAGCTTATTCTTGTGGTGTATCATGCAAAATTGGCACAATTTGGTCAAACTGCTTATTACAGTGTAAATATAGACAATTGCAAGACTAAAGAGGACTTTCTCTAAGATGACCCAGATCTGATTCCATGGGATTGTGCTCTATTAACTGGTCTGTGTAAAATATCTTTTACAAACATGTATTTTTTTAGAGATGGCTTGGGTCATATGAAAGGGAATGAGATGGTTTTTATGGGTGGAAAAATGGTGAGCAATATTTTCTTTTGGATAACAATTGTGCTTCAAAATGTAGCATAGGTTTCTTCCTTGTGTTAGATAGGTGCCTTATTGCATGCCATGTAGAAATGTATGCTAAGCAGTTATTTGGAAAAAAATAAGTTAGGGTTTTCAGGATTTTTGTTCTTACTCATACTTACCCAACATTTTAATTTGAAGTCACTGACCTTTTTTTCGTTTTATTTTTGTTTTGCTTTTATGTATATTACCGTTGACACTGTTACGATCATCATTGTCTTTAATTTGTTCCATCCTTGTCAATGACCTCCAATGTAGAGCAAAATAAGCCATGATCAGAGAAGGCCTCGAAGGGGAAATCTGTAACATCTTCCGGATTTGAGTGGCACATGTATGGATAAATAAAGGTCATTGACTCTCTCTGGTTTCCTGTTGATGTTTGATTTAGGGGAAATAGTTGTCATCTGATCTCTAGTTGAGAGAAGTCGGAAGATGTTGAGGTTTGAGCCAAGAATATCGAAAGGCTGTCTTGGTTCATTACCGCTGATCTGGCGCTAGGGGGAGATGTTGAGTGCCTGTGATTTTTATTTTATTTTACATTGAGCACACGGTGGCGCAATTTATCCAGAGTACTGCATGCGTGATGCAGATTCTAACTTGGATATCTTTTAACAAGGAGACTAACGTAATATGGCCAGTCACTTGGGAAAAGTGCATAAGAAACCTGCACAAAACCCGAACTACCAGTACAGCTCAGAGAGGCTGGTTTCCCAGTCTATTTCACTGCCTGGGTACACTAGACATATGCTCTCTAAATATGTAGATAGAAAGCAGCTCACCTACGAAACGGCCTTTGGTTTTATGGAGATGTGTGAAAGGTCTCCTGCTGTCATTCCCACAAGTCCCTCTAGCATCACCTGGTGCTTTACAAGCCTTGCTGGGAGGCAGGATACCTTCCTATAAATAACACTCATTGATTAATTGTCCTTTAATCCTGGACCAGCAGTGGTATAAGTCGTGTGTGTTCCAGGGTTTCCAAGTATCAACTCCATGAAAATTCATTTGTGTACATTTATGATTTATTTTTCATTATTTGCAAAGACTGAAAGAGAAATCTAATGTTGGGATGAATCCTATTTTCCAGACACTCAATGTGGATTAAAAAAAAACCATGAAATGAGCTGTAAATAGCTCTAAATAAACCCTATAGTACGAACCACACAGAGCATTTGCTCCGTATACGTGTGGCTATTAGTATATATTGCATTAAATCATGTACAAAACAAAATGACACGTATGTACATAATACACCTTGCGTCCAGGCCACTGGGTGAGTTTTGTGTTGTTGTGACGGGGAGTCATTCAGAAACAATTAGCCCCGCTCCCGTGACGGGGCAGGCCGAGAGGCCCAGGACCCACACTATACATTCATAACGGGGGTGAGCTGCAGCAGCGAGCTCTGTGGTCGTATAGTGCTGCTCTTGGAATGCAGCTTCTCCAAGTTCTGCAAGAAACCTCTCTTCTTCAGACCCTCCAGAATCACTGTGTTGTTGGTG
>OMLJ01113587.1:0-12058 GCA_900302595.1 Gadiculus argenteus
ACACACAGAACGTGAACTGACCGTTGATGACGTGCTCGGGGGATATGGTCTTCTTCTCAGACTTGTTGCAGATCTCGTTGGCCTCGGAGGAGACCAGGTGGATGAACTCCGTGCAGCAGTTCACCACCAGCTCCCGGGCGTCGTTGGCCACGCGCACGTTAGGCAGCGTCTCCTTGATCATCTTGTTGATCGCCGCGCGGGGGATGGTCAGGTCGTCGTCGTTGCCGGAGGAGGACGCCATGGTTGGCTGCTGTTTACGACCACTTCTTGAATCAAACGGTATCCTTACAGACAGCGGGGGGTCCCTTTAAGCCGCTTCACTCGAACCCAAATCTCGTTCCCTGGCTAGCAGAAAAGCTGCTATTTCGGCAAGCGTTAAACGGTCGGACGCCACGAATGTTTTTTCACTGGCTCCGGTGGTCCGCTTAAATGCCTGCCGCATGGAATGCCACAGAGGGTCCATGCAACATGTCGACACCAACAAAAGGTAGAGGTAAATAAAAAAAGGGAAGAGAACGGTTAGGATAGCAGGCTAGTTAGCATGCTAGCTTGTAGCTTTGGTTCCCGTGGAAAGCAACGAGTCACAACACGGAGGAAGGCTGTCCGGGACCATGGCTCCACTCCTAACAATGGAGGACCGCGGGCATGCTGTCGGCCGGATCAGTACGGAGACCACGGGGGGGAGTGTGGTGGTTGTAATAGCTGCCTGGGAGAACAGGCTAACAACATAAGCGCCGGCGTTACAAGTAATTCATTTAAAATATAACTCCATTCTGTGCAACATTTGCTTAATTATCCGGATACAGCGTCACTCAACCGGATCCCCCGTGTCTCGCTTTGCCGTGTGGCACGCATTCACTCTGCCTGAGTGGCGGAGGACTGCCACCTGCTGTCGGGGAGCAGAATCGCAATGTCTGTTCTATATTCTATGAAGCACAAACAGGTGGTGTATCTTTCCAAATTCATGGTTAAAACGTGCTCAAAACGAATTACATCAAAATAAAAACAATAGAAGTACACATGTGAAGTATGTAACAAGTAAACGCTAACCCCAGAGCCTAATAATAGGGTACATTATAGTTTTTATTGTATACACACACAAAAAATGAACTATGCACACAATTCTGAAAACTTGAAGCTCATGTATCAACTACAAGACTCCAGACTGCTAAACTCTAAGCACAATTCCACTGGTTTCACACATGTAGAAATCACATTTTTGCTAAACTAAGCACAAATCTCATAATTTAGCACACTTGGTTTACTTGGAAAACACTGGCCTTCAAAACGCCACCCCCAATTGGCACCTGTTCACTTGTCATCTGTTCAAACTCAACTGGCAAAACACATGTGTGAGAGCATAAAAGAGGCCTCAGGTGAGCTCTACTGTGTTGTAGATGAGCTCCTCTGGCCTGATCAGGATCGGAGATGGGATACAGACTGATTTACATGTAGATCTGTTCCACCTCATTAGGGGTCAAGCAGCAAAGCTGCGAGACACCTATTAGTGATTGTAAGTTTTCCTATTATTATGCTGCAATGGGAGTCTATCATTGGAATCCTTAAGCCCTCACAGCAAATTTGAGTTCATAAGCCCTCACAGCAAACTTGGGGTCGCTAGAATGACTATAACGTTGTTAGTCTCCGTTGCCATGGTTACCAACTAGCGCTTGAGCCTTCTCAGTCATTTTATCACGTTGTTAGTCACCAACATGCTGGCTAAAAAGTTGTGAGATTTGGCACACTGATTCAGGACAGTCCCATAAGCCCTCACAGCAAATTTGAGTTCACTAGCCCATGAGCTCTAGCGCCACCAACAGATTAAATTTGGACATGCATTCATGTTTATAACTTTTGACTAGGTAAAAAATGTGAGATTTGGCACATATGATCTAATGAAGTCATAGAGTCCAATTCCTCTTGACCCCCCAAACTCTGCTTGCAGATTGAATTAATATTCTTATTTTTACTTTTGTTGGCCTATGAAAAGCTTTTTTTGCAGTCAGTCAGTTCAGCATAACATTTTACTGAATTACAGTAACAAATAAATATTACTTTTGTTACCTTTTTGTACTGATTTCATCATTACATCCCCCAAAAGAAAATGTTCTTACTGTAGTGGTTTTAATTTTACTTATCAGTGCAATTACTGTACTGTAAGTTTTGCCAAAATAGGTAACATTGGTGTATTCTCAGAACTCCATCAATGATACAGTATCAACTATAAGTGTACAGTATGAGTCTGGGAAGCTGGGATTGTGAGTTTAGCCCATTGGAGCTCATTGGATAGAAAAATATACATTGTATCCTATTCTGACACGATTTTGTCAATGCAATATTTATATGGTATATTCACAGTATTGTATTACAATATGGCCACAGTCTTTATACTGTATGTACCACCTACTGTAATTGCAATTTAAAAAATGAAGCTAATTCAATGTATAGCTATAACAATTGTATACATTTGAATATGTAACATGGCCTCATGAAGCCAAACCATATGTAAATAGTATTTTGATGGAAGTGTTGCACATGACATTGAAAGTAAAATTGCACACGATCTTATTCATTTTCTCAGCTGTCCTTCCTGCAGAAGGTGGAGAAGTTATACAGTTTGATGGCCACTGGTAGAAAAGGCCTTCCTATTTCGTTCTGTGGTGCACATTGGTGGTCTCAGTCTATGGTTAAAGGTGCCGGTATACATCTCCAGTGGTCTCAGTTTAAAGTTGGATGGGAACCAAGTGGTCTCAGTCTACAGCCGACAGTGATCTGATAAAGCTCCAGGAGGGCGTGCAGGGGGTGAGAGGCATATCCATGATACTGAGTAGTTTCCTCAGCATCCTCCCCTCTGGCACCTCCACCAAAGACCCCAGTTCCACTCCTATTAGCTTATTCAGGGTAGATGGATTGACAGATAGAAAGATGGTTGGCTAGGCGGATAGATGGACAGACAGGTAGATGGATGGATGTTAGGGTTATGGATGCTGTTTATTATCATGTTCAGGCCTGCGGGGGGGGGGGTTATTCTTGGCAGATCACTGCTCCCATGGCTCCAATTACTGTGTACAGATAATTACAGATAATTTCAGTGTTGACTTTACAAGCAGCTGTGTTTTCTCTTGGATTATACCTCAGTGTTTTGGCGTTATAATAAGCACCAATGGACTCTTACTGAAGGTTATACAAGAGTGCTTGTATTACTTGATTGATTACCGTTGAAAGGGGCTTGGCATTGCAATGATGTAGGCATTTATCTAGTCATAGGTTTAATCAATTGCTTGTAATAACTCTGAGCCCATAAAGAAATATATAACACAGGTTTTTTAAGATGAGTACTTTATTAAAAATATTTAAGGGGGTATGTAGCGAATGTCCATGCTACACGCCACATAGGTGGCTGCCACACTCCACCTAGATTTGGTTTATCTTTACAATTCAGTTTTGGCAGACTGTGGACTTCACAACATTAAGGACCAATATTAAATGTTTACAATACACAAATGGTTCCACAATTTATTTATATTGTTATGTTCTCGTATATTTTATTGTCCATTGTGTAGTTCTACTCAACAACGATCTGATAAGAAATTAAGATTAAAAAACAACAGTAAAGAAAACTGAACATAGACGTTTGCATGTTTTTTTTGCATCTACAAAATATACTTCCCTACCGTCTAAGAGTAAGCTAAGAAGTTAGATACGTTATTAAGTGGGTTCAACGGCAAGAGGCGAGGGTGTTGGTTTAAGTGAAATTGGCCATGACGTTGTCCAACATCTTCGGGTCCCACGCCTGGAACCATCCGGTGAACGTTGGGGGTTCAGAGCCCTGCTTGATGGTGGTGACGGGGATTGGGCCACGACCGGAGGGGTCGGAGTACACATAGTCTGTGGCTGTGGACAGTAAGCAGCGTGTTAACATTCCTTTATTATGCTAATGTATGGGGATGTCATGCTAACGTGTGTGGATGGCATGCGGACACGGGGCAGATGGCATTACATTCGTAACCCAGAAAGGTTTAAGGGGTTGCGTGTAATGTGGCAAGTTGTCACTCCCAATACCGGAAGAACACTGCAACCACCTTTGGCTTAGCAGTTCATCATCCAATCAGTTTCCAATTCACTGCTTAGCGGTGTGGCATCACAGCACTTCCATATGTGTGGAAGTAATGATAATGTATATGTCATGCTCATATGTATGGATCATGTTATTGGCTCCATAGGGTTAGCTAGCTTCCTATAATTTCCATTAAGTCTCACCGATCTTGGGCGCTCCCTTCTTCTCAACATCGTTGGCATCCTTTCCAATCCAAAGGAAGATCTTGATAATTATGGATTAAGGAACACAGAGAAAACAATAGAGGAGTCAGACTTTCCCTCACAGGAAAATAAAAGGTGCTCTATTATATTCAACAGTTGGTTAGTTACACCGTTGACAACAATAGAAAATGTACCTGGTCCCAGGTGTCCAGAAGCATGATGTCATCTGGTGCCAAATCCAGCTGTGTTAGTTCCCCAGGTACTTCTTCAGCCTAAAAGATAAATACGGGATATATACAGTCAACAAATAGATTACATAATTTCTTCATGTTAATAAATTAATGTGCTCCAACAGTTTACATCGATTTTCAAATAATTTAATATGTGATTATATTTTATGTAAACTAAAGTGCTATGTAAACTAGAAAATGTAATCCCACGCATAAGGGATTACTGTGCATAAAAATGCCTGTGATCTTTAGGATCTTTTTGCATGTCACTTTGGATAAAGGCATCTGCTAAGAAGTAGTAGTAGTAGTAGTAGTAGTAGTAGTAGTAGTAGCTGTAGCTGTAATAGTAGCTGAAGTAGTAGTAGTAGTATCTGAAGTAATAGTGGTACTATAGCTGCACAAATGATGCCATATGAAGGTATTAACCAGCCGAAATTGAATGTATTCCCATTTATTTATCCAGCCTAATGTGATTAAAAGTAGTCACATTGGGCAGGGAAAATCGCAGTCTGGCAACGCTGCCTGAACGTTGTAAAAAAAGTAGTCGAATTGGGGGGTGAACTGCCCAATCTGGCAACACTGCCTGCACTTCCCGCACTGTAACCTCAGCGTAAATCAATGAGACAAACTGAAAATGAAGCCGATAAACTGTGATTGTGGAAAAAGTATAAAGGTAATCGAAATTCTGTTTCCATATTATTGAAGATAGTGAATTGAAGTGTTGTTGATTGAAGTGTTTGTGCTTGATTTGTTAAACCTTTGAAAGAACCGACCAGGCGTACTTTTCCTGCTAGTGAGGTTTTGTGGGTGCGGTTTGGAGAGATGATCCGCCCTTCAGGACTCTTACAGGGGCTCTTACATGGGCTCAGGAGTACTTTCCTGAGCCGCTCGTAGCTAGACGACGCTCCGTCGATAAGCCTCTCGAACTTCCCTGTGGTGCGTACACGACGACAAGGGGAGCTAATGCGTGGGTGTAGCCAAAAAAAAGCCTGGGACTGAAAAAGTCCTGGTCGGTACTCGGCTATTGTGGTTGAGGCTCCATGCATTTCTAGTTTTAGTAGGAAGCAGAATAATATGAGGAAAAGGGATATCAAGATTATGCATCTCTATGCACAATAATAAAGTGTATTGTCTATTACTCACAATGAGCCTGCCTGTCTTGTTGGAGCATCCAAAGAGTCTGGGAGGTTTCACCATGTTCTGCAGACTCTTGGAAGTCTGGTACTCTTTCTTCCCACCCAGAGCCGACCAGAAACCAGCTACAGTCAGGAGGAAACATCATATTTTAAAGTCCTTCTTCTCCAGTACCGTACTTAAGTACTTCTATCCTGTCACCCTATTTAGCTTACTTGGTTCATTGCCCTCCTTGACCTCTTTGAGGCTTCCACCAAGGTAGTCGGCAACGTACTTGGCCGCAGCCAGCTCCTCCTCGGTAGACCCCAGGCCCCGCCACATGAACAGGCCCCCGTCGGACTTGAGCACAAACACGTCGTTTGTGTTCAAGAAGGCAGCAGATGGCTCCACCTGCGTTCACACAGGAGACCAAACGAGAGAGTTAAGGGAGTTTGGAGCATTCAAATGTTGTCTTAAAAAAAGGGACAATGACATGTTCTAAATGTATGGCCGTTACTTTGTTGTTCACTCCCCTGGTTAATAAACATGAGAATATGAGAATACAATTTTAGCAAAAGAGTTAGCTTAAAAGGGTATGGGTATTGAGCCATTTTTTAAATGGCTAGCAATGCCTTATCCCATATTACATAATTATTTTGGGGGAATGATAGTAGAAATACAACTTGAGATGGTGTGATGACGGTTAGTCTTTGAGCTCAATACCTACTTTCTGAAATGGTACAGAAGGTGTGAGTAGCTAACCTCCACGGCGCGCGTAGCCCCGGTGGTGCTGCGGCGGATGTGGAACAGTCGTGTGCTTCCCGGCTTGCTCTGGCCTCCTTTACGGGACGTCCCGCCGAGGAAGAGCATCATGGGTTTCTCCTTGAACAGGCTGACGAGGTGGGCCGGCTCCTGGCCCTGAGTCACACGGACCTAGCGACACACAACAAGAAAACATACTCATACTTTTTCCTAATGTTTTCCCTCCATGAATACTATTGGTAAAATAGTGGATGAGGTGTGACAACGCTCACACACTCGTCCATTAAAAGCTCTTAAGGTGTCTTGAATAGTGCCTAGTGCAATTAAGTATAAATATTAAAGGGTAGGAAAAATCTGTCGAAAAATGTGTTCTGTTTCGGTATTACCACATGTTTTCACACATATCTGTGTTATTTTTTACTAAAATCTATGAAGTTGTTAAACAGGGGAAACACTTTTGCAGACTCCCTGATAGTCTTTTGTGGCTCAAATATCACCATGTTATTCCTGTTTTTGAACTGCAGATGGCAGCAAGTGCCTTCTGGTGTGAAGTGACCCTTTAAATCTCACCTGAACAGGGGATCCTCCCATCTCATCGTCAAGGGTGACCGTAAGGAAGGCCGAAGTGGTCAGTTCACCTTGACTGCATTTAAGACCTTGCCTGAGAAAAACAAATGTAACAATGACTTTAATAATTTAAGTTAACCCGCACAGATCTACTCTGTAGGTTCCTCTATACATTTCACTAACCTAAGTATCTATCTTACATAGATTAAAGTACTTTATCTTATCTTTATCTTATCTTATCTTACATATTTAATCAGCTAGCCTTTAGATTTAGCCACCAGCAAAATGTTACCACTGTCCATTTCTCAGAACATAATTCACCGGTTTAAAGATCATTTAGCAGTACAAATGGGGACAGTTGACAAGCAATTACCGTCGCCAAATCACAGTAGTGAGTGCCATTAGAATTTAAGAGCAGATGATTAACTTTTGGTCCATAATGGCGCCACTGTGTGGACAATTACCAGATATAGATGATGTGCTGCCGACGGCCTCCTAGGCTGTAGCTGTACAGGATCAGGTAACAGTCCCCTCCAAAGAACTGCCCATAGCTGGACTGCTCTACAGCTACCTTTTCACCCTCTTCCACACGCCAGATCTGCAAATCCACCACAATTAATTACGAGAACGCAACACAACATCGTTATTCTTAATAATGAACTGATCTGCATTAATGATCCCATTTTAAAGCTATATATTAATATCTTTCAGCAAAATTCTTTCCGGTGGTCATTTTTTCCCATGACACCGTACAGATGGTTAAGGTTAGCAATTACATTCTTTTTAATTAAATTCATGAAGTTTAGGTATGGGGTTACATAACATGTATTTCAAATTGTAATAAGTTAGAGGTTGGTAGATATGGGAGAATGCACCCCATAGGCAGGAAATAACCCCTGAAAATTCCACCTAGTTGCACCCCAACATAGACAGTACTAAACATGACCACTGTTGGTCGTCATAACGATGCGTGTGAACGTTCCATTGGTCCCACCTTGACCTCTCCGGATCCGTCGTCCACCATGTTGTGTTGGGCGGCCATGGCTTGGTTGTCGTGGAGGGCTGTGGCGTCGAAGGGAATCTGTTTCACCACGGCGATGGTGCCTATGACATAGGCCTCCCCCACGCCGGTGGTGTCGTACTTGGCCTTCCAGTCGCAGAAGAACTGCTTGAACAAGGTGCTCTCCCCCCCTCCTGGCAGGATTTGAATCTGCATGTGGAGGTAGTGGATAATGAAGCTTCATCCATGGGTGTAGCGTTTTAACTCCTTTGTTTAGGTATCAGCTTCCCAAACTCATACGCTACCAGACGCTACCTCAATATTTACTCAGTGCAACTCCGATGATTACTAAAGGAGCACTTAGGAAGAACATGTGTCTGTTACCTGGGTGTGCATGGGGTAATTCTTCTGTTTGATGTATTGTTGGGCAGCATTCATGGCTGCGTTGCGTTCAGCAGTGTTGGCGCTGGGTCCTGCGGTTTAGGGGTGTGTCACGGGAGACATGCACTTTATACAGATTCATGTGGGTGTAACATAGATATGTATACTGTATTTATACACATTTATTTTGTAAATATTTGTCCTTGGGTGTCTTTGTGTATCTTATTATTCATGTAGCACAGTATCTTGATGACAAACCCTTTTGTGATTAATGCATAATTACCAACCCAGCACATCGACAGGCAGTAACAATCTTCAAAGTTAAGGTTCTAAGTGTATACAGGATGCAAAAAGTGTTGCAGCCCTCGGCTTGAGTCTGTTCCATGGGTCAAGTCTGTCACCTTTCCAGACGAACAGCTTCTTGTCGGCCTGGTTGTCAAGGAGGTAACACTCAGTGAGCAAGAGGTCGGCCTGTTTGAAGGGCGAAGCCTCAGACACCAGAGTGGCCTTCATGCTTCCTGTCGCATCTGAGATCTAGCCCACAAAAACGCAGGTGAATACAGAGAGCCGTCATTAGGGTGCGGGTAGTGGTTAGACTGTACAGACAGGTCATTCAGGAGCAGATTGGGGTTGGACAGTAAATAGAGAGACAGGTCCTGAAGGAGCAGGTTGGGGTACGACAGTGAATACAGGGACAGGTCGAAAAGGACCAGGCAGAGGTTACCAGTACAGTAACAGACAGACAGACAGTACTCTCCAGCCCCATATGGCAAAGGATGTAAACAAAAATGAATAACCACCATGTAGAGCGAAGCCGTTCTCTTATTGGCCCGATCTGCTGCATCGTCTTCGCTTCCATCTGGGATGTTGGGCTTGGGTCCGAGAACCTAGAAATAAACATAAAACACAGCCATGAAGAAACAGCATCACAGTTTCAATACTTTTTTCTAATGCCCAAGCTGAGGCCCTTATACTCGCTCGAATACTCTTCCTGTCTTGACGTTGCCATACTTGATGTTGACGCACACACACACACACACACACACACACACACACACACACACACACACACACACACAGGACTCACCTTCTAGCCTCAGCTGAACAACTACTTCCTGTGTCCCGCCTTCATTCTGAGTGACACATTTAAACTCTGCTTCCGTGTCCCTATCTGTCAGCGCAATGATGACCAGCCTCACCTCAACCTGGCATCCCCCAGTCATCCTCTGGGTTACCCTGGCAACAGAGAGAGGATTGGATAGGGGTGGGTGTGGGAGAGAGGCCAGTTTGTTTGAAGACACAAAACAATGTACACAAGCTGGTTAGATGGTGTAATATAGCTTATAGAAAGTTATACAGTTTGTAGAGTGTCACATCTAAGTCTTAAAAGCAAATGGGGATAGTAAGAATCAATGTGGAATTACTGAAGGATCATGGATATACACTTTTAGGATGACATTTAAGGAAAAGCTTTTACATTTACCTCCTTCCACCTTCCAGAGCCCGCCCATTGAGGTAGGAGGAGTCAACTGATTGGCCGTCCACCATCCATGTGACCAGGGTTGAGTCAGTTGATTGACAGCCAGTCCACACCTCACAGCACAACTCTAGTCCTGAGCCTGCAAAACAAATGACAGAACAATATAGCATTCCCGGTCCGTCCGTCTGTCTGTATATATAACTATTTGTCTGTCTGTAACAACAAAAAGAAGGGTATGTTGAGGTAAGTCTGCCAAGTCTATCTATCTGCCTCTCAGCCTGTCTGCTACTTCTTAGCCTGTCTTTCTCTCTCTCTGCCTTACTATCTGTCTGTTTGTCTGTCTGTCTGTTCTTACCGTGTTCAGTATGGTAGACAGTTCCGTTGACTGGAGTGGAGATGACAGGAGGAGGCGGCCCTGGAACAAACAACATACAGGTTACTGTAGAGACCATAGCCTGCTGCCTGAAGCAGGATTCCTACGCATGTCTGTGCATATAACGCAAGGGGGTTACGGACCCCTAAGGGTCTGCTGTGGTCAGCGTGACATAAACGTCGTCTTCCGTCCGGACCCCAGAGCGACCAGTAGAATGTTAGAAAGAGGTAGGGGGAACTCCAGGCCGACGCAGACCCTCAACAGTAGTCCTCAACAGCACGTCAGGCCCTTGCGGTGGCCGCAAGGAGGGTCCGCAAGGACGTAAAGGGCTGATTATGGCCCCACGTTCATGCAACGCAAGGGGGTTACGGACCCCTTACGTCCTTTCGGACCCTCCTTGCGTCCTTGCGGACCCTCCTTGCATCCACCGCATGGGCCTGACATGCACCTCCCAGAAATTGTAACCTTCTGTTGAGGCGACGCAGCCGCAAGGGCTGTGATTGGTCCGCTCACTAAAACCCGACGCAGAACCATAAAGGTCCACCACTACGTCGAAGCGTCTGGTGGTCTTTGCATTGCGTGAACGTGGGCCCATAATCAGCCCTTAAGGGGTCCGTAAACCCCCATGCGTTGCGTGAACGTGGGACCATAATCAGCCCTTAAGGGGTCCGTAAACCCCCATGCGTTGCGTGAACGTGAGACCATAATCAGCCCTTAACTCATAAAGTATGTCCGAGCCTCAAGCCAGGTTCATATATTGTCCACGTCCGTGAGGGTCCACTTTGGTCCGCGTAACGTAAATGTCGTCTTCCACCCATGTTCAACAGACCAACGCACACTTTATTTCAAATGTGTGGCCGAGCGGTGGTCCGCACACGGTGAGCGCCTGGACTGACGTTGTGAGCTGTTACCAAAATGTTTATCATTTGTAATTGAAAGACTATAAAGACAGCATTGGCGTTGAACTCCTGGCAAGAAATCGTGCAAGTGATTGGGAACAGAAACAGGACATAGTTGTACAGTTTGTTTGTATTATAAACTCTCTCTTACTGTAAACTGTAGTCTCTCTGTCTTTGGGATGGATGCTGGTGTTAGAGGTCGCAGAGGTCACCGAAAGCTCAGTGGTTGTCCTTGAAGGCACGATAAGCGGAACTGGAATACAGACACACACACACACGCACATACTTAATTACTTGGTTGTATTTTAGTGGTCATGTTAATTGATATGCTGCAGGAAAACTAATTTCCTTTGAAATGCACCACTCCCCCTAGTGGCTGAAGGGTGTTAGTACCGTCAGACTGCAGCAGGACGGTCCTGCTCACTGTGTACTGGGACTGGTCGATCAGCACCATGAGCAGGCAGGTGTAGAGGCCCAATTCAGAGGCCCCCACAGTCGGTAGTCGGAGGTCCTTGCCTTGGGAGGCTGACTCAAGACGCTGGGCACTGGCACTGGAACCCTGAACAGTTCTGAGATCAGTAAGGGGTGCTATTCCCTGGACAGCGCCAAGCACTAACACTGGCAGGGTAGGAGGTCCTATCAAGTACACATGCACTATTAAACTACACAGGTGCACTATTAAACTACACATGTGCATTATTAAACTACACACATGCATTATCAAACTACACATGCACTATTAAACTACACATGTGCACTATTAAACTACATACATGCACTATTAAACTACACATGTGAACTATTAAACTACACACATGCACTATCAAACTACACACATGAACTATTAAACTACACACCTGCACTATCAAACTACACACATGAACTATCAAACTACACACGTATTATCAAACTACACAACTGCACTATCAAACTACACACATGCACTATTAAATTACACACCTGCACTATCATACTACACACCTGCGCTATTGA
>OMLJ01113592.1:0-11142 GCA_900302595.1 Gadiculus argenteus
TACCATTCACCACTCACCTGTGCAGTCTGTGCCTCCAGGGCCTGGCAACGGGCCAACATGGTGGCAAGACGCTTCCTCAGGTCATCCGTCTCCTCCGTCAGGTTCTGAAAGGAGCGGTCTCGCTCCTCGTCGTCCCGTAGACACTGCTCCAGCTGGGCCTGCAGTGACGCCACCACCTGGAGGGAGAGAGATACCGCCGCTAGAGACATAGAGACTATAGAAACTAGCTAAAGCTAGATACAGTCTGTATCTATATAACCAACCAATATTCAACCTATCTTAATTGATAACTATCTGCTATAGGCAAAAATAGGTAGCCGGGAGAGAATGGTACAGATATTAATAAAGATATGTAGAAATTGATAACATATTAAAGATGGGAGAGATGGATAAAGGATATATGCGATATAGATAAAGATAAAGATACAGATAGGTAGATAATGATAGATAAGATATAGATAAAAGGTGATGCAGAAAATAGCCCTGGAAACCCCCAAAGCATCACCATGTGACCAAAGGTCTTTCTACCTCAACATCTTGCGTAGACTACACATTACACTGACAGGGTGAAATGCTTAGACAGAATTTTGCAACCCCCCATGAAAGTTTTTTGAAAGGAAACCATTGATTAAAGTTAAACAATTGTTTAAAGTTGTAGGAGTAACCAACTAAACAAACCAACCAGACAGGAATCCCTACACCCTACCAAAGCAAACAGATTTAATTGACATGTGAGTGTCTCTCAAGAAGATTTCACTATAGTCAAGAGTAAACTGCTGCAACTTCCTGTGGGTTAAGAAGAACTCACTTTACAGTAAACTTTGATGTATCTTACGTTGAAGAGCTTCATGTTTCACTTTCAGGCCCTAACCCCCTGCATCAATGTCAAGTGTGTGTACGTGTACGCTTGTGGGTGTTACCTCTCCACCGCGAGCAGTGAGCTGCTGTCTCAGTACTTCCATCTCCTGCTCCCTGACCAGGAGCTGCTGGTTCTTGAATACCCCCTAACACAACGGGGGCTCTAACGATGATCGTAGCCTTGTCCCTGTCCACTGCATGGTGCTGAAATGGGCTCCGGAAGAGGGCAGACGGAGGAAAAAATCTCTCCCCATCAAGGCCAACAGCTGAGTAGCTTGCAAAAAGAATAAACTAATATGAATGATACAAATATTAAAACATAATTGATTAATTGATCAATCCTGCGCGTTCATTTCCCCCCCTGTGTGACAAGACAACTACATTTATCTTAATGTGCTGATTTGTGAAACATGCTTTGCGCAGCAAAGAGAGCAGACTTTCTCTGATTCCGCATCAGGTTTCTAGAAGCTAGACTCTTACATTAAAATGCACCGTTCCATTAATTAATTATCATTCAAACGCGGAAGCTATCATTGGCATGCTATTGCGGGGCGGAGACTAAACGGCTTTAGAATCATTTGGATACTTCAGAATGTTTTTATTTTATGAATTAAGACACCCGCATGCAAGAATGAGTCTGAGTTCACGTCTGAGTGTAGGATACAAACACACAAACGCCAGCTGTTCTTTATTTTGCTGACCACTTGTTTATTCCCGACAAAAGCCTCGTAAGGACAGTTCCTCTGCGCCTTTCTCGTAGATCGCAGCATCTTTCAACGTCTTTGTTTAATGCGTTATGCGTTATGCCGTTAGGCGTTTTTACACTGGAGCATGTGTTGACCATCATGGGAGAGATCCCATGATGGTCAGCAGCTCTCCAGTGTAGAAACGGCAAATATCTTCTGTCACTAAGGACATTTTAACCACGATGGTTGCATTAAAATCAGAGGGAGACAGTAAGTGCAGCTCGAAAGCGACCTCCCACACAAGAGCAATGATTTTATTTGATTTTATGATAAGCCTTGTGATAGGGTTGCCTTGTGACGTGGTGTTTGATCTTTTTTAAATTGCTGGAATTTGAATTTTATATTGCTGCATTCAATGTTGTTGTCATTGACTTCTAACACGTCTCTGTCTTTGCTGTTTCAATCTAACAGTAGTCTATGTAATATAAGTAATATATTACTTATATAAGTTTAAGTAATTATCGGCGGTAACCACTGTAACCCTAGTCTCATCAACACCAATCCACACCATTTTGCACCATAGCAGCCTTTTGCCTGCTCCTTGGATCTTTTATTATTTTTTTAGGTTACGTTTCATTCTATTTTCGTTAAGTTTATATTTTTTTACGTTTCGTTTCTATTTATTTTCCTTGCGTTTCTTTTTTATTGTTTTTTTTATATTATTTTATTTTATTGTTTTTTTTTTGACACGCCATTACCTATGTGTTTTAATAAAACACATCATATACGTCGAATGTCCAGTTGGGGACTCCACTGAGGCTATAGTAACGATGATCATAGTGCTCTACGAGTACCCCTGAAGTCGTTGTTAGCTACGAAGGTCTTCACAACGTTCGTTACTAACGATGCTTTCGGGAAAAGGTCTGAAAACTGAACGATGATCGTATGAAGGTTTTAACGAGCCACGTAGGCTAACAACGCTTTCGGAAAACTGGGCCCAGGAATTTAGGAAATAGCGTTTACGCACCTCTAAGTGGCGTTTATGCATCTCAAAGTTCCCTGTCCCTTGTATTCTGCCGTTGGAATAATCCAAAATAAATTTGGTATCATTTTAAAACACCTAAGACAAAATGTCATATTGTTGAACATAAACGCTGTAGTCTTAATAATTTTCAGACTGCGCGGTATTATGGTCTGTGAGCCTCCAATCAGTGCTTTGCGGCTGAGGCGGCAACACCAATCAGGATCCAGGAAGGATGTACCGTAAATCCTCTAATATTGGCCTATATTCCATTAGCGGCCGGTCTCCAGCATTGGCCGGTCTCGCTGTCGGATTGTTAAGACAGCGAGATGCTGTTAGATTGATCAAAGTCAAAAGCTCCCGCAAACGTGCGATCTTCTGGGCAGGCCTCAACATTGTGCTTGTGATAGTAACATGGCAGCACCACAGGGGGGCGATGTGTGCTAACCAATCCAAGTCATAGCTACGGTATAACTACAAGCTATAGCTAGCACCTCGTTCTTGACTCTCACTCGCTTGACTCTCCGGTAGACACAAAATCTCGTTTTTATCTACTGGTAGTCCGTTTTCTACCATCGGTTCTTTTTTTACATAACCTACTTTTCCCTGTTTGAAAAAACATAAATGAAATGGTTTTAAACTATGGTACATACTGCAATTATTACTGAAAGATATACTAGGCAGAAAGGAGTGAACAGGTGGACCTGTGTATGGACACATGCAAATTAAACACTGTACTGTAAGTTCTGAAGTTGTACCTCAATTACATAAACAGACATCAATCTAGACACTAGATAGATTCATTTTGGGGACAGTGTACAGAAACGTGTCTTGTTTATCAGAAGAAAAAAAATACAGATAGCGTAGGCCTACTACTGATATACTGTAGTAGTTCTAGGAATCTTGTTTTTATCATGTGTACAGGTGATGAGGTGTTTAAAAAAAAATCCTTTAAGTTAATTAAAATACAATTTGGACAATTTAAATTTCATAATAAAAACATTTTTATTCATTTAAAATGCAGACAAAAATAGACACATTATAAAAAGACATTTGAAACAAAGCCTGCCAATAGACTGTATAAAATACAGTCAACAACGTCACAGTCTCACTCATCAATGGGCAAAGTAACTGATGACATGAATTAAAACCAATGGAAATGAATGAACAAAGATAAAAAGATAACTTGGTTGAGAAGCCACCTCAGGTCTTACATTGACTCACACTAATACTATTGTTATTTTCATATAATGTACTTTTAAATGTAAACCGTGAAAATGTGTACCACGAAATAGTAGCAAGTGTTTTTTCGGTGCCGTTACACCATGGGTCACGCAGTAGAACATACCAACACAGAAATGTAAAATAAAATAATATCTTGGTCCCAAGAAAGTACAGTTAAATACTGTCACCAAGAAAAGAGATCACAGTTTTCATAGCATTAAGGCCTGTGACGAACAGGGGCTCCAAGTGGTTACGATGCCGGCCTTCTTTCCCCTCCAAATCAATCGAGAAGCTAGCAAAGGTTGTGGCTTTGAAAGAAAACAAGATTGGCAATTTGCTGTTGTGGGATGCAGCCATCCCGCACCCCTAATCCAAATACATCACAGGTGTCTTTTGACTGATGCAGTCCTGGCTTGTGTTTGTAATAAACGTCTACCGTTGAACCTAGCCAATGCAAGACTGCTCATGTTCTAACATATGGCACCGGGCTGTGTGGACTATAGATTAAATGTTGTAGTGCATTTCTAATACTGAGCAACTAACTGAATAACTAATACTAAATGACAGCAGAACATAGTCACAACATGACTGTTGGGAATGCCACCAAAACCCAGCTATTTAACTTGGCTGGAAAGGCCACGTTTGATGGACCAAAGCTACATGTTTTGGCAAAGGGTGCTTTGTAAAAAACAAAAAAGAATATTACTATGCTGCGCTTCAAGTGTAAACAAAGGTCCAATTTAAGGAATTCAATACTACTGACCAACAAAACAAAAACCTAGGGAGAAAACTAGAGCTTTCTATTGTTAGATGAATATCAATGCACCTACAATTGATGTGAAAATGTGTTCCACTGGGGACCTATAAAGTCTCTTGGCATACTAACTATAAAGATTGGCACTAATTCTGCTTAAAGAAGATCTACATTCGTGAAACTGGCCTAGAGGGAGCTTAATAGAGTACCATGTGACCTTGTGTGTAGCTGGCCTGATTGATATGTGGTCCGTAAAATACCTAAAAAACACTTGGCAACAACAGCATCTGCTTACGCAACTGTTGTAAAGACTCCTAAAACAAAGATACATGGAAAAGTTGATATATTGACTGAAGTGACCCTCCTCAACAGCTCATTTACACACTTACATACACGGTTAATTTACATCCAAACGCTAAGTTACAGAATAAAACACTGCAATTCAACTGTACCGCAAATCAATGAAAACATGTTCTCCAAATGAGCCTTCAGAGAACATGAATGCATCAAAAAAGGGATCATGGGTGAACTTAGAGGTTCTTCAGCACCGGAAGCACCGGCTATGTGAGGAGCACCCACTGGTAGTGGAGGATCCATCATGGACCAACCCGACTTAGTCCTCTTCATTGGATATAAACATCAACACTGGTTTGGGCTTGGGGTAGTAGGTCACTCCCAGACAGAGAGGTTCCCCACACAGAGAGAGAGAGAGCGAGAGCGAGAGCGAGAGCGAGAGAGAGAGAGAGAGAGGGGCTGGGCAAGTTAACGTTAATTAAAGTGTGATTAATCGCAAGTTAATTCACCAATCAGGGCTCCAGAGTGCGACCAAAATATTTAAGGGTGCGACTAATATTTTTTCTAGGTCGCACTGGTGCACCTGGCGTTGCCCGGGTGAAAACAAACTTCCTTCGCAATCACATCTCTCTGCGTTCTCCTGTGACCAAACTCACACTCATGGGAGGGTCATTTCGTGGTCTAAACCAATAAGAGAAAGAGCTCAGTCGGGTCTTTGCCTCTGATAGGCTGTGGTCCTGTTCACTGCTTGTGTGTTTAAATTGCGAGCGACCTGAGCGCCAGAGTAACTGAAATGGAGAAGGAAAATAAACGCGACAAAAGACGAGGAAAAATGAAGCGAGGTAGAAACATAGAACGTTTTTTTTAATAAAAAAACGTTCTATGTTTCTACCTCGCTTCATACTGTTCCAACCAGCCCTACTACTGAGAGTCTGGACCCCACGACACACACAAACTTAAACACGCAATAAACGGCATGCGTGTTAAACAGCCCACTGCGTGTTAAACAATCCTAAAGGACAGAGCGGAATCAGTCAATCTGTACCCTATAGGTTTTAAAACCTTTAAAAACATATAGGATCCACGGACAGCGCAAATCTGTCTTCCATCTCCTCTCCCGCGGTCAACCAAAGAGAGCTATCATCTGTACTGTCAATCATCTCAGCCCCATTCATTGTGACCCGCCCCCATTCAGAACTTGTAGTCGTGTATTTTTTTTTTCCAATGATTTGATGACGCGTCAATTCACAGGAAGTGTATCTGTAAAAAGGAATTACTTTTTAATATGATATGAAGTAGTGTTGAAGCACAATGTTGTTTTAGGGGTGAATTACCCGCACAAGGCCTTTTATTTGGAAATGTTTTATTTTGCTTATGTTTTAGTTTTAAATGTTAAAGGTTGTATCAGTGATTCTAGGGCAAAACATAAATTATCCCATTCATCTGATCTTTCCTCACAATCAGCTAGCTGCCCCATCAGATGAACGTGATAATTCATGTTTCGGCCTAGAATCGCTGATACAACTTTTACATTTCAGCTCATTGAAGCACTTAACACTTACTTGTATATATTTAATTGTGCTTCAAATAAAGACAAGCATTTCTTTACACCTTATTCTTGTTTTAAAATAATTCACATTATTTGAAAGTTATGGAGAGCGATAAAAAGGTGACCTTATGGCGTTAAAGGTGACACATAAAAAAATTAGGGTGCACCTATATTTTGTGCTGGTGCACCTAAAAATAAAAGTTAGGCGCACCAGTGCAACCAATGCAAAAAGTTAGTCTGGAGCCCTGGGTCTGCAGCAATATACAGGTAGGCTGTGGCATTTAACAATACTGGATTGGTATACGTGCTGAATCTCCACAGCATTGCCGCACCTCCACCACCCTGAACCGTTGAACCAAGGCAGAAGCCAGTATGGAGCCATGGATTCATTCATTAAAGTGATAGTTCTGAATTTTGACATCAGACCTCATTTCCAAAGGGGCCAGTGTGTTATTTATCATCTAGTTGCAGAGATCGCTGGTGCTAGGCTAGCGCGAGTTGATGGGAACTGCTAGCCTGTCAATAAAAACAGTTTTACCCACTCCACAGTACACCTGAGGAAATCAATTATAACGCCAGACTATCGATGTAAATGTATGTGTTGATAGAATAATAAAACTATCCTTGCATTGCAATGATCGCATTACATTTTTATGGACAACTTTCTCAGCAGCTGCATTTTACTGTGTTCCGGTGTAGCAACCAATTCAGTACAGCAGAACATAAACAGAGAAGCGCACTCTGGTTAATATCAGTCTGCCATTGCTGTAGCCTGCCTCCAACTACAGGGATTATAAACTAAATGCAATCCAATGCAAGGGTAGTTTTATTTTCGAACATTATTCTATCAACACAGACATTTACAGCGATAGTCTGGTGTTATAATTGATTTACCTCAGGTGCACTGTGGAGTGGGTAGGACTGTTTTTATTGACAGGCTAGCAGTTCCCATCGACTTGCGCTAGCCTAGCACCAGCGATCTCTGCAACTAGAAGAACTGAATGAAACGTGTTGAAAACGATCTCCAAATTTCAAACACACAGGCTCATTTAGAAATTAGGTCCAATGTCCAAAATTCCAAACTATCCCTTTAATGAGTCTAAGTTATGGTTTAT
Source organism: Gadiculus argenteus (assembly GCA_900302595.1). NCBI lineage: Eukaryota > Metazoa > Chordata > Actinopteri > Gadiformes > Gadidae > Gadiculus > Gadiculus argenteus. The sequence continues at coordinate 7,502 of OMLJ01113592.1, forward strand.
AACAAAAATTGCATTCTGAGTTACAATTCCATAACTGTTAATACTGCATTGGCCAGCCAACAATTGTGATTATTCAGTAAGAAGAAACCTTTAAGTTTCACAAAAGACATACTTTGGCAATTACCACAAACATTAATTTACATTATGAATGTTTGAGCCTGATAAATGCAGCTGTAGACTTAGCAATTATAAACAAGGCATTACGATCACTTTTTGGTACGAGCCAGAACCAGCTCTCAAAAGGTAGCACTGCAGTTTTCTTTGTCTTCCACGGCAACCTACTGGTGGTATGACCAAACTGCAGCAATAAATGCAAATTCATTTTGCACGGTTTCTCCTAGAAAAACATTAGGTGCCTCAGCCTTTTTACTGCAGGAAACACCCTGATATCTTAGGACATCGTTTTATTTCTGAGGAAGCACATTGATTGATAAATTCTTACTGGTTTGCCTATACTGCCCAACAACTTTTATAAATAGTGTTCTAACCTAGTCAATCCTACTCTTAGTGTAGGTTTAAAATGGGTGATGGCACGGACTGGCAGAGAAAATTATTTCTGCAGCGATAAAAATCTCTGAAGCATTGCATTTGCCAGCATGCATACAAATAGTATTTCCTGGTCTGCTTAAAGTACAATGTACAACACAAACACATCAACGCCTGCTTTTCAAAGGGCTAGTCATTTGGCCGCTGTAGATTACTTTATATTAATACTAGTTCATGGGCACTAGGGTGTACTAACTAAACATGTACTCGAGTAAATTATTTCTGCGTTACAAAAGTATTGCAATCGTAAACAATTATTGTAAATATAATGATAGAAAACTGAAAATTATACTCGTTCCCGTTTGTCATTGGCTAGTTATTATTAGCTACACTAGCCTCTTTAGCAAACTAGCTCGAAACAAACACAACTTTACATTGTATTGCACGCACAGCAAGACCGTGCAATGCATCAATTAGTGAAGTAGATTACATTGCTATAAAGTAGCAATGTAATCTAGTGTGTAAGATAATTTAAAATCTACAATGACAATGTTTCTTTGTACCACGTGTATATAATTTGTACCACGTTGGTTATTTTAATGTTGATTTTAAATGCTATTACACACTTGATTACATTGCTAATTTATTCCGGTCACCAATGTATGCATTGCACAGTCTTGCTCTGCGTGCAATACGGTATAAAGTTGTGTTGTTTGTTTTCGATTTAGTTTGGGAAAGAGGCTAATGTAGCCAACAATAACAACGACTAGCCAATGACATGACGCAATCCCAAAGACCAACGGGAACGCTATAAGTGCTACCAGACATGAAATGACGTAATGACGCAACTCGGAAGGCTGGTGTCCGAGGCATCTGGAACACACCATTATATCACATCCATGTGCTCTACAACACAACCGTGGCCATCACTAGCCATACCACCGAATTCAAAAGAGAAACTAATGACCCAGGCACCCTCGCATACGGATATACGCATTATTTGGGCATTACAATGACCCGTTGAGGGAAATTAATGTGTTCAATACCGTGATTGTCATAACTGCTGTTCAACTTTAATCATTATTAAATCGTTTACATAGTGTAACTTTAGGGCAATGACTTGTCAATGCGACTTCTGCAGTAAGCAGAGGCTGAAGAACATTCGCGTTATTCAGTACATTTAGTAAGGTATCCAAGGAGCAATTATCGGAGAAACATGAGAATCATATTTACTTTAAATTAGTTTTTGTACACGTGTTATACTTTGTTTCAGACGTCAGCGGTCATAAAAAAGAAAGCACGTTCTTTACATCCCTTTCATTCCCATTTGACTTGATCGTGAGACAATAAAAATTCAGTGGCTCGTAAATAAATGCAAATATGTCCGAAATGGCGAACCGCCATGGGTGTCTTCTACCATGAACCACTGAATTGTGTGTACGCCATTGGCTGTGCTCCAGTTAGCAGGGTACATCAAATAGCTCTGCGAACGGGAGGCATTAGTGCCCCCGGTAGCAGACAAACATACAGAACTACAACGATGTTCATGCTCGCAAATTGTAAAACCAGTTATACATTAAGTCGTTTTACCCTGACGACACGATCCATCGTCCAAGACCTCGTTATGTTGTGAAAACGTGACCTACCCGGCAGAGGGCTGAACAACTTTTCCCGAAGTCGTCCAGAAAGTCATAAAGATATGTTAGGCGGTAATTCACTTTTGTCGATTATCCACTGTGGTCGAGACGTTTGGTTCTGTTATGAGCAGAATCCAAGATGGTGGCAAGAGAGATCGTGGAAAGTCAACATAAACGGGAGAAACTAAAAACTAACTTGGGTTAAACCATTAAGAACGGACTACACGGACATGGCTGGAAGTGCGCTTGCGCACCCATCAAGTCGTTAACATACGTAACCACCCCTTAACCTAACTTTGCCATTTCTAACGTTATACCAAAACATGTCAGAATCAGAATCAGAATCACCTTTATTTGTCATTGCACAGGGTTAGTGTACAACGAAATTGTGCGGTCTCCGTGCATTTTACTCAAAATAGAACAATAGAACTCTCGACTCTGAACCTGCATTTTACCATCTTATATTTTATTCCAAAACTGCTTCGTATAGCCAACGTTTTTATCATGTTTCACATCGGCAGAGCTTTCAGGATGAATATGGAAGTATACAATCACGACTCTTTGAGATTCATTCATTTACCAGTTGTAAACGACTAGTGGTTTTATCACTGTCTATCTTGTATGTTTTATCTTGTATGCAGTATTTATATCCCCTGTGAGTCGGCAGTGTCCCTCTCGACTATGCTCTGGTCCAGAAGATGCTCACCGAGGCACACTTTAAAATGCAGATTTTCTCTTTCCAGTGTAAATTTTCCTCAGTGTTATGCTTCTTTTCTTTCTACTTTTTTGACCACTAGACATATTTTTGGGTGAAACCCGGTGCACGGTCAAGGAAAACATTGCCTCAAGAGCTCAGGTTCCAGTTCCAATGTCAACCGACGCATTTCCATATCACTTTCTCTCAAGCCGGGAAAAAACACTAAGCGTTATCCCAATACTTAGTTTCTAGAGACAATTGTTTTTTAGCCAGTTCCACAGCCACAGCAGTTCAATTTAATAATGCTTTTAAATGCCAAATGGTGGGGAAAGTATGGCCCCGTTGGCTTTCCATAATTCAAGCCCCCAACATAAGCAACTCTTCCAACACACACACACACACACGCACACGCGCGCGCGCACGCGCACGCACACACGCACACACACACACACACACACACACACACACACACACAGTATAACGCTCACAAAAATATTTCAGAAATATATTTATGTTTTATTACTGATCAAGGACTAAAACGGACCTAATTAAACACAAGTAAACATAAAACATTTTTTAAAGAATAGAAGTATATACATATGTTCTGCAAAGGGGCTATTCTGAATGGCATGCAATGACATTCATTTATATATATATACACTATTTTTTTCTAAAATCAACTAAATGAACAATAATACAAATGTAGGCGAATATTCACAATCATCAAAAAAAATGGAAAACATAAAAAGATCAACAATTCTAGTGAAAGCTTTATTACACAATGAATAACGTTTATGTCAATGTTCCTAACAGAAACAAAA
>OMLJ01113608.1:0-11323 GCA_900302595.1 Gadiculus argenteus
ATATATGTAGTACAACCAGTGGGAAAATACACACACGCGCGCGCACACACGCACACACGCACACACGCACACACACACACACACACACACACACACACACACACACACACACACACACACACACACACACACACACACACACACGCACAAACACACCGTGTCTCCGGCTCCCCATCAGAGTGAAATGAACTAAATGTGTTATGTATAATACGTGCTCTATATAATATAGTCTTAATATGTGCCATGTATAATATGGGATATGTTTAACAGATCTACTGTATACGATGTGTTTAATAAAAAATAAAGAAGTGAAATCTATCAAATGTATATTATGTGCTATCTATCAGATTGGCAATGTATAATACGTGCTGGTTATAATATGTGCTATCAATCAGATTTGCTAAGCACAATATAGTTAGATATAGTTAGAATATGTGCTGCATGGGTCAGTTTGTGTGGCTGCCGGTGCATTTGAACCACCCTCCCAGGTCCACTTGTACTGAATATATTGATATTCAGGCCTTCACAAACATGGCCCTGTGCATTAAGTGGCTTGGTATCAGCCGCAGTCTTGAGAGGCTTGGACAGGTGGTAAAAAGGAGAACATGGAGGGTGCTAATATGTATTAGGGCTGTAATGATTAGAAAAAAGCCTCAGGCACATTCACTAAACACTCACTTCTCCCTGCCCCAGTGCACAACTATTCCCTAAACATGCATGATATCTTCTTCACAAATTGCGTAACGGCCAAACTCACAGCCCTCACTAGATATTTGTCATATAAATGCAAATGAAGAGGCGAGAAATGCCACTTAAATAGCAAACATAGTTATCGCAGCACTGTAATAGGTGAACGCAAATGTGGCATGATGGAAAACGACTCATAACCACCTTCTTAGGCTTTCAACAACACCTAAGGTACCACTGTCTATTCAGCAGTCTCATCGTTTTAAAGGCTCAAACTAATATAGTGGACTAGGGTGTTGATCGCGCAGATATTTTTGTTCAGCACAATAGGAGGCAGACCCAAAGCGTGTGTGGGCCAAACCAACCCTAACCCTTCATTTCAAATGGTGCCTATGGTGTATTTCCATAATTTGTTTTAGCTTAAAAACTGGGTAAATTAGTCAGTATGAAATACACACGGTTTCAAATATTCTTGTCTGTGGGGATCACTTACACAAACTCTGAGATGCGGTTCTCTAAAAGCAATATCGGGTTTGGGGTCATCCAGAAGACCTCCCCGTGCATCACTAGCAGTAATGCAATACAGCTTTTAACCATGCAATAGTACAAACAACGCTATTGAACAAAAAAATAGGTTTCATGGGACAGAGCCACACTGTGTGCTGTGTGTGTGTGTGTGTGTGTGTGTGTGTGTGTGTGTGTGTGTGTGTGTGTGTGTGTGTGTGTGTGTGTGTGTGTGTGTGTGTGTGTGCCTATGTGACTCTCCACGTTGCTGCACTCCCAAACCAAAAATGACATCCAAGACAAAGGAAAGACAAATCCCATCGCGCCTTAGCAGGAAATGACGAAAGAAAATAGATGACAAAACAATCAAGGTGGATGAACAACAGACAGAAAGAAGGAGCGGTGCGACCACGATTTCATCTCCCACTGAAACATTCAATTAAACTGCGGCTGCAACTATGAGGAGAACACCTTGGTAAGTGTCTTTTTATTAAAACCATTTTGTATCCCTTTATTTATTGAATACCCAACGTGCCAAGGTTGAACCATATTGTAGTTCTCGTAATCAATGATAAATGTGTTATTATATCTTATATTACTTGAAGTACTTTAATAATTAGTGTATAAAAAGGCCCACCAACTACGTCATAGGTTCTCAAAGTGCGGCCCGTGGGCCAATGGTGGCCCGCAAAAACATTTCTATCGGCCCTCAAGGACACAACTGTAAAACTGTTAAAGCTGTAGATTTTATGTGCATTTCAATGTTTCTCGTGGTTTTCACAAGTTTTTCCAGGTTTAGCCTAATTTATTAATTAAAATGTGTTTATTGCACATTACTGGATGTGGATCAATAAATGTAAACTGTAGAGTGTAAACTGTAGAATGGAAACTCGTTCCTTGTGTTGGGTTCCTAAATTTGCCCTCACCTATCAAAACTTTGAGAACCCCTGCACTACATTGATAAACATTATACATATATTTCCATGGCTACATTGAGGGAAAGAGCTTTGAGTGTGTATGTAACAAATACATTCAAGACATGAAGGTCAACGAGTGTCCATGTAAAACAACTCTATTAGTGTTCCAACTGTTTTACAACGTTAGGACTTGCTCGGATTGCTGAGTGGTAAAGGATGTGGGCCAATGGTTGAGATTTATCAGATTTATCAGTACATATTATACAATTCCCATTTCAACCAACGTTAAAAAGTTAATAAAACACACCAGAAATAATAAAGCTGACTATTATAAAGCAAAAACGTGCCCAGCGGTGAAAAAATATTATATGATTATATATATTATATAATATTATTATTTGTCTTTGGTTTGGCTTTCTTCCTTGCTTTTCCTCATTATAGCCTTCAAAAGTAACAAAAGTCTTCACCCTGGCGCCCGTGTCTGTGAGATGTTCCAAAGGAGCTCAGTGTTGGAGTTGGCGTTTGTTCCTGAGGGGATGAGTGTCTGGGCTCAACCTAGTGTCAGCGCTACCCTTGGCTTCTCCCCGCTCCAAGCCTTACACACAGACTAGCCCTCGGAGTAGCTGCCAGGCAGCCATAAAAAAACAAAAAAACAATGGAAGAAAGTAAAATAGTTTGTGTTTCAGAATCCTTTTGTTCCCCATGAACCATGAAGGCACAAACAAAGCCTTATTTTTCTCCAAGCTTAAGTCAATTCTGATTAATGAACCACTTGCTACTCGGATAGAAGCAGGATGAAACCACAGCAACAAGCCCCCCCAATGCTGCACACTGGGACATCCAAGATAACGTCAATAAGGGGAGGTTCAGCCCAGCCTAGTGCAGAGACAGGGTCTGGAACCTAACTCTGGAGCAAATGCTGCCACCTGGAAAGATTTCTAATCTCCCTAAGCTAGCAGGATTTTATAATAGTGAGTATTTTACATTTAGGGCATTTAGCAGACGCTTTTATCTAAAGCGACTTACAATAAGTATTTAGCATACCTTCAGAAGTACTGTGTTTTCCTTCTTACTGCAGTGCAAGGTGGAAACGAGACACCAAAGAATAACTCAAAGAGAATATTCTAGAAAAAAATACAAGATCAACGGCCAAAAAAAGAATGAATGAGCCTTTATTCCTAACGATGTTAATTAAGGTACAACAACTGGTCCTCTTTCTCAATCCTATGATACATTTTATATCACTGTACCTCTCATTTCCAAGTGTCAAACATCTGAAATACCTTCACCTCGAAACATTTAAATAAACAATCGTAAAAGAATATCAGTGCCTCATTAGTTTTTTTAATGTAATTCTTGGTTGAGGGATGCCCGGGTTGTCAGACTTAAGTTCTAATGGTGTCCTCATGGGTTCAAACCCCACCCCTAGAAATCAGTTAGCATATCTTCCAATTTGCTGTAATTGCCTTGTTACTAGAACAGTACACGGTGTGAGCAAGCCACCAAGAATAAACAAGTGGCCAGGATAAAGAATAAGGGCCAATGCAATGCCATGCAATGAACGTCTGTCCTTAGATATATAAAAAAAATCCAAAATGCTATAATTGGTGCACAGGTGTAAAAGGTTGAAGCAAGACATATAAAAAGATTTGAAGACAACGATTTGTTTAAATTTTACAACCAGGATGGCCGAGTGGTTAAGGCGTTAGACTTAAGATCTAATGGACATGTGTCCTCGTGGGTTCAAACCCCACTCCTGGTAGATACATTGCATAACATTTCTGAAGTCTTTAACTGACTACAGTATAAGGACAAAGAAATAATCTGAAATTTAATATTCTTTCTCAAATTGATGACATATTTTCTTAATCAAAGCCCTTTAACATTGAGGTAAGTCTTTAATTCTGCAAAAATATATTAGTGATGATTAGTAGTGATGATTTTATTTTATTTTACAACCAGGATAGTGGAGTGGTTAAGGTGTTGGATTTAAGAGCAAATGGTTATGTTGGTTCAATTAACATTCCTGGTTGAAGTTAAGACTATTTCATAAAGGGGATTACTGCCTTCTCACTACAGTACAAGGTGATTGAAAGACAAATAGTTCATATAAAATGTTCTTTCTCAATCTTATGACATATTTTCTTAAACAGGTATGTCTTAAAGTCAGCGCAAATATATTTGTTATTCCAAAATGTGTAAATGATTTAATAGTCAATGGAGAACCAGGATGGCCGAGTGGTTAAGGCGTTGGACTTAAGATCCAATGGACATGTGTCCTCGTGGGTTCGAACCCCACTCCTGGTAAAAATTTAGCATAAAACTTCTTAAGTGTTTAACTGCCTTATGACTACAGTACAAGGTGTACAAAGACAACAAACCAGGGGTTAGTTTCCTAAAAGCATATTAACTAACTTCCTTAACAACCTGCCTCTTAAGCCTTGTTCACACTACACGATTTTCCAGTCGGCGACTCTCCTCCCCCAAATCGGGGGGGAGTCACCCGTCTGCTCGGTGAGCCTGGGTCTTTAAGTGTGAACAGTTCAAGAGTTCAAGTGAAGAAGTTCAAACGGTTCGAGAGTGAGTCGCAGACTCCGATATAAACGCAGAGAGAACCTGGAGGGCTCTTGTCTTCCTCGCGTCCATGATTGAAATGAGTGAATGACACAATGAAAACAAATACGTTTGCGGGTTTCCGGTCTTCTCGCGTGAGTTTTCGATACAAAAAGTTGTTTGGAGAGCCGTCGGCAACGGCTGCTGGTGACGTCGACGACGCCTGTTGGTGGCGAGTCGGGTAGTGTGTACAGCCCAGTGGGGTAGTGTGTACGGCCCAGTGGGGTAGTGTGTACGGCCCAGTGGGGTAGTGTGTACAGCCCAGTGGGGTAGTGTGTACAGCCCAGTCGCCGACCAGTCATGTAGTATGAACAGCACAAAGACCCCAAGACTCGCGACTACAAGACAGAGAGTTGTGTAGTGTGAACAGCACTCCGACTAAAAGTCGTGTAGTCTGTACGTGGCTTTAGGGACTCAACAGCTAATATGAAACTGTTTCCCAAAACCGTTTCACCTACATAGTAAGCACATAGTATGGAGTATGTTATTAACCTTCATAGTACTAGGTTAAGTTAGGTTTCCTGATTGTTTCCCAACAGCATAGTCTGGCTCTGTCCTTATTACCCACATGGTAAAAAGGCTAATTATTTACAATGGAACATGGGCTGTTGTAGGTTCATACTAGGCCACATGCTTCCTGGATATTCATGGTCACATCCATCATGGATTTCAGTCTTCTTTGTCTTTTTTACGCAATTAGCATTCTGAGTAAGTGCAGTACCGCCTCCAAATATTAGGGTGTGGAACATCACTGGACATTTAATGGCTCACAAATATTTTCTTTAACAACCCTGTCACTTTTACATATGTGATAAGATTCTGGGCAGTGGGTTTTAGAGAAGTGAATTCAGTGATAGCCTACATTTTAAAATAAATAAAAAAAGTATCAAGAAACATGCATCCACTGAAGCGACAACACAAGATGCTACCCCCCTGTCAAAATGAATAGGCAATCAAAATGTTGTAGGAGGGAAATATACAGCTTAGGTACTGTTAAGAGATCGACTTCAAACATCACAAATCTATCATTAGAAGTGAGAAAAAAAGACACATCTGAAGGGGCTTGGACCGGTGCCAAAAAAACAACCTTTTGTTCTCCAAAGTTCTGCAAGTTCTCTAACCACCAGCTTATTTGACTCTCTCACAAAATAATTGAGAAAAGTAATTTATTTACTTATCCATATCCCAGAGAATAGTGTCGACAAAGAAAATTTCTTACCAAATACATTGTTTGAATTAACTTTTTTCCATAAACGTATCAACCGTTTGCAGCAACTATATTGTATTGCATAGATAGTGCCTATGCTGATGAATTCGCTCTGAGGCATTCAATCATTCACAGATATTTTTCATTTTATTTCAAATGGCTGAGTGGTTAGAGCATTTGTCCTGAGAGTAATAGGTTTGCTTTTTGCCACTGGTTCAAGTCCTGCCAGATGCATCTTGTTTCCTCAGTTCTAATGATAGATTTTTGATGTTTGAAGTTGATCTCTTAACAGTACCTAGGCTGTATATTTCCCTCCTACAATATGTTGATTGCATATTCCTTTTGACAGGGAGGCAGCATCTTGTGTTGTCGCTGCAGTGGATGCATGTTTCTTCATAGTTTTAAAAAAATCTAATAAATGTAAGCTATCACTGAATTAATTTCTCTAAAACCCACTGCCCAGAATCTTATCACATATGTAAAAGTGACAGGGTTGTTAAAGAAAATATTTGTGAGCCATTAAATGTCCAGTGATGTTCCACACCCTAACATTTGGAGGCGGTACTGCACTTACTCAGAATGCTAATTGTGTAAAAAAGACAAAGAAGACTGAAATCTGTCACGTGACCATGAATAGCCAGGAAGCATGTGGCCTAATATGGACCTAAAAACCTAAAACACCGTAGCTAGTAATATGAAGTTTAATAACTTCAGAGCTTCCTATGTAGGTGAAATGGTTTTGGGGAACACTTGCCTATTAACCTCGAGCCAACAGTTAACCTAGGTCCCTGAGCAACCTACCTCAGGGACCTAGCTAGGTCCCAGAGGTAGGTTGCTAAGGAAGTTAGCAACTATGCTTTTGGGAAACTAACCCCAGGTTGGCGGAGTTGTTTATACTAATCCGACAAGCATATGTTCTATTAGTGCCTTCTCACTACAAAGTGGACAACGCCGAAAGAACGTTGAAGAACAATGGCCAAGAAAATAGCCTTTTTCAAACCTATGATACATTTTTTACCACTATAGCCTTTCAAACAAGTTACAACTACCAAGTGGACTTAAGATCAAATCACATTTAGAATACCTTCAAACATGCTAAGATTTCCATTTCATGAGAAAAGCACAAAGTAGAAAAAATAATAGATAACCTTTATCATCAACTGCTGACCATACCACAGAAAGTTAGAATGATGACTTTCTTTAACACTTACCTGTCAATGATGCCACACATGTCAATATATAGGTTGCTGTAGTTTCCCAGGAGCCTTTGCTGCACCGTAATAATATTCTTTCTCAAATTGATGACATATTTTCTTAATCAAAGCCCTTTAACATTGAGGTAAGTCTTTAATTCTGCAAAAATATATTAGTGATTCTAGTGATGATTTTATTTTATTTTACAACCAGGATGGTGGAGTGGTTAAGGTGTTGGATTTAAGAGCAAATGGTTATGTTGGTTCAATTAACATTCCTGGTTGAAGTTAAGACTATTTCATAAAGGGGATTACTGCCTTCTCACTACAGTACAAGGTGATTGAAAGACAAATAGTTTATATAAAATGTTCTTTCTCAATCTTATTACGTATTTTCTTAAACAGGTATGTCTTAAAGTCAGCGCAACCAGGATGGCCGAGTGGTTAAGGCGTTGGACTTAAGATCCAATGGACATGTGTCCTCGTGGGTTCGAACCCCACTCCTGGTAGATATTTAGCATAAAACTTCTTAAGTGTTTAACTGCCTTATGACTACAGTACAAGGTGTACAAAGACAACAAACCAGGGGTTAGTTTCCTAAAAGCATATTAACTAACTTCCTTAACAACCTGCCTCTTAAGCCTTGTTCACACTACACGATTTACAACTACCAAGTGGACTTAAGATCAAATTACATTTAGAATACCTTCAAACGTGCTAAGATTTCCATTTCATGAGAAAAGCACAAAGTAGAAAAAATAATAGATAACCTTTATCATCAACTGCTGACCATACCACAGAAAGTTAGAATGAAGACTTTCTTTAACACTTACCTGTCAATGATGCCACACATGTCAATATATAGGTTGCTGTAGTTTCCCAGGAGCCTTTGCTGCACCGTAATAAGGTTGATGAGCTGATTTTCCAAACTCAGGAGCCGCATGCATCCCTGAAATACGTTGAAGGGGTTCCTACATTCCTGATTGGTCTTCTCAGCAGGACAGCCTGGGCATTGGAGGACACGGCAACTATTAGCCAATAGAATACCAGAAATGTAAATCCAAGTTACAGCCACAATATCATTCATCATCATATCAAGAGTCAGGTACAGTAAAGTGATGTGTATTAGTCCCCCCTGAATATTTATGTTGCTACAGATACAATAGTATTTTTCTTTTTTTTTATATAAACTACTAAAAAGAAAAGAAAAATAGAAAAATAGAAAAATAAGCTACAATAAAAAATTGTGTAACGTGTAACTGTCCATGGATGGATGTTCTCTGAGTTTGATAGGTCAAATAGGAGGATCTCTGAACATATTGCTGCAATACCGAGGGTGTTAGTATCTATGCCCGCCCATGGGGGATTGGAGGGGAATGGACTAATACACAACCGAACCAGGGGAGAAGGCAATAACAAGCTGCGAAGAAGGAATGCACCAGGCATGATGGGGAGAAAAACAGATTACCAATAGAAAGAGAGACGGAAGGTTGGCACAATTTAAGAGGAGGGAAATTGGGAGAACAGGTACTGTGTCAGAGGTTGTACTGAGGGGAGGAGCATTCAAGTAGTTGAAGGAAAAGTGATTTTTGCTCTCTTCATATGTCGAACTGTACGCACTAGAGACATAATGACAAAGCCCTGTACTTTGTCAAAGCATAAAGAAACTGAAAGCCATTTCTTGGTGTAATTGGTGAACATTACTGCATTATTCAACCTCTATAGCATATACAGTATTCATCAAAATGCTACAAGACATTATTAGACATTATTATTATTAGTGATTATGTTATAATTGTTATAATTTCATTTTTGTATTCTAAACCTTATTGCCAAATCCGTGCACAAACATTTGGTTTATGCTGTCCAATTAAAAGACAGCATAAAACTGCTTAAAAATAAGCTTTAAATGTCAGAAGCTGTGTGTGTTTACCGCCAAAGAAGAGGTGACTTCCTGTAGTGACAGGAAATGAGAGCCTAGCTTGGGCAGTGTCTCCTTCCTCCTGATCCACAGCGATGGTAAGACGCCCCTGTGCAGAGCCGAGCTGCACAGCATGCCACTGCCCATCGTTCAGACCGGAACCTGAGGGAACACACATTCAGCACCACAGAGACAGTATATATATATATATAGCTTCACCAAAGTACACACAACAAGTGGATCCTGTTGATTCTTGATCTGTCTTCGTCTGGTCTGTATCGAGACTTCAGGGATACGGGTCAAAGGATTATCACTTAGCTGTGGGTTGCCGGTTGAAAGAGAAGGGTCAGTGCGCCAGGGTTCTAGGGTTAGTGTTTTAAAAGGTTAGCTGTTTGATTGTTCAGTGCCATTGATAGAGGTTAGCTGTTTGATAGCTTTGCGCTGATGATCAGGGTGATAGAGGTTAGCACTGACGCTCAGGGAATCAGAGCCAAGCCGTTGAAAGGCACCATGGCGATAATGCCGGGGTGACACAAACACACGCATGTCTCTCCCTTGAAAATTATCCCATGTTAAATTAATTATCTATGTTATTATCTATAGTATTGTTTCGGTTGACTCCGCCATACGTCTGATCTACAGCACAAAAATAACTCAATAGAAGATCTGCATTATAAAATATCTCTGGGGACCACCTTCCTCTATTCCTACTCTCTTGGAGCTGCATATTTTCCAGGCATTGATTGAAGAAATACATTGTTTACAACATGTTCCCTCTGCTGACGTTTATGTTTACTCAAATTTCTGTATTTGTTTGAAAACCAGAGCAAGGACAGACTCACAATATGCTGTCGTTATTTCATTATTATCTGTGACAGGGAAAGCAAAATATTTTCGCCCAGAACATTTCTATCAAATTCTCTAGTTCTGCACAGCATGGCGTTTGTTGACAATGTTTCCAGATGTTGATGATTAAATTAACGGATCAATGCCAATGCCGGGTATAGCCGTAAATGTGGCAAAAGTTAAGGCTTTCAATCCACGCTATACACACATAGCAAAATCACGTAGTGTTGGGTACCCTGTTAGGGCGAGTACCTGTGGTCAGTTCCAACAGAGTCCTCCCGGCCTTGTGGATCTGGAGGCGGAGCCTGGCTTCACTCAGGTAAAGCCAGACCACGCCCCCTCGCTGAGGAATCTCAAAGGTCAGGAGCAGTCCCGCCTTGTTCCACGTCCTGAACTGGAGCCCCGCGGACAGGGCCCCAGGCCATGAGGCCATCGCTCTCGGCAACTGGAGGAAACTCTGGGGGCTGGAGAACGTCACGGCGACCATGGCTGGATCTGCGCAGGAGAACGTCACGTTTCCCTGGATAACAGTGAGGGTGAAGACGGACAGGGAGGGTGAAAGAGAAGGAAGGTCATAAATATCACATCAGCAACATTGATGGCGCCATAAAAAACATTTTATCACCCCAATAATATTCTAAACAAACACCAGTGTGTGTGTGTGTGTGTGTGTGTGTGTACTATGTACTATAGTGTGGGCATGAGGTTTCTTAATGGAGATATTACAACAGTTCAAACTGGCACGGAGATTTATGGCATATTGATATATCTAGAGATTCTAGTTTGTGGTTAGCAGTCCAAAACTACAACCTCCCGGTTGTATTTATTTATACAGGTCTTACTGCATAAATCTAGCGCACAAGCGTTTTCAACTCCCGTCATCATACACATTAAATTTGGTGGGGGACGCATCACCCCATTCCCCATCCCTACCACCCACCACAAAGAAAAGTTTTACTCTATAACTGTGCTCAAAGAAGCAACATTGCCTCCGACAGGGGTGGGTCTTTTTTGAATTTCACAAACCGAAACACACAAACACACACACACACACACACACATACACACCGGATAATATTTTAAAGGAATACAAAACGCCTTAGGGCATTGTATTCCATAATATTTTGACTTGCCACCTGGTGCCTGAATTTTGTGTTTTTGAATTTTGTGCCGCCATGGTCTACTTTGGTGTCCGACTTCACTGCGCTCGGCTGCCGTCTCTTTTAAACCCCGCCCCCTCAGACACCGGCAGCTCTCGTCGGCGAGTTCAGCCTAGCCAAGCCTAGCCAAGTCCATCGTGAACGAGCCTATTATCAACCTCTTCTCAACCCGTTGTAAAAGCGTGAAAAGTATATCAGTGTCTGTTGTTCTCCTGGCCCTCAACTCGTCAATAGCTCTTTATTCTTGGTGAGAGCTTTCCACACTCTCTGGCCCC
>OMLJ01113618.1:0-16099 GCA_900302595.1 Gadiculus argenteus
GGGGGGTCCCTGCAATCACGCCTCAAGCATCCATTATCATTATCATCGAGGTCATCATCATCATCGTGGTTATCATAAGGACCAGGAGTAGCCTCAGGGCCGAGGGGGGAGGAGCCTGGCCCGAGTTGACACCCGTCCCTCCATCACAGCCGGGCCCCAGCTCCGCCTCGCAGCGGTGCTTCTCACACAGGACCCCCGAGTAGCCGGTGGTACACTGGCAGCGCTGGTGGTCCTGGCACAGGCCACCGTTCTGACAGCGCAGGAGTTCCTGGTCGCACACCCGGGCTGTGGGGAGCAAAGAGGAGGAGACATGGACCAGAGTGAGGAGGGCGAGAGGTGAGCAGAGAGGAGGAGGAAACACATGCAGTCATGTTGCTTATTGGGCACTTTCTAGCGGGCTGGAGGAGTGTTTTAATTCTTAGGGATACTTTTAAATGTTTAATCGCACCAAAAGTCCCCCAAAATCATACCCTGGCCCTTGGTAGGGTGGATACAAGTTCAATAGAAGGGCTTTTTGCTCGGGTACCGGGAAAAATGTTGTTCCTTAAGGCCTAGGATATCTAAACACACACTAAAAACTAAACAGATAATTAAGATACTTGGTAGAAAAAAATGTTACACAAAATGTAGATCAAAATATAGAGCCATTTTACAAAATATAGATAAAAATATAGAGCAAAAAAGTTGTGTAATGTTGTAATGGTGACTATTTACTTTAACACAGTTAGATTTTTTAGCTACAGCACACTTGTTTCCTGAACCAGATGTTACTTTGATGTTCATTTCAGTAATTTATCAAATAATGACTCAATTCCAACTCCTCCTTTCAGGCAATTACTGCCCTCTCATTTCATTAGATGGAAAACAATATGCTTGCAATGTTTGTCATGTACTCAGCTATGTGTAAACAAATGATTAATTATTACTTTAACAGTGCTAATTAGTTTAATTAATTTGTTTTAGGGTTACAATGGGTTGACGTGGTTGATAAGGAATGCCTATTCCCTCATTTCCCGCCTGCTATCCAATCCTACATGATACCAATACAGTGTGGATGGAAGAAACCAATTAGCTAATAACAACGTTGTTCTGGAGATAACACATGAGATGCTAATCACAGAGCATAGCATGTTAGCTTCAGTCATCCATTAAATTTAGAGAAAATAAGGGTTAGTACAAATCTTCCTTTTCATTAAACATACAGCTTCTTCAATCAGATATCGAGTAATCTATGAAAGGGAAAAAAAGTGCACGTTCTAATGGTTATAGCAAATATAAAGTGAAAGCAAATATTAATTAACTACAGGCAATTCAATCCTATGAGTAGAAAATGTTATTCAATTGATTAAAATGCAAAATATATTTTCATGAAATGTTTGCACTAAATGCCTTAAAGGAAAATGCCACCGCTTTTCCATACTGAACTATATTCTTACATACCATACATACCTCTGATACATACCTCTCTCATCTCTGCCCGTGCACTCAATCGCGCTGGTGTGCAGAGCTGATTTGTCCCCGTATATTCCTTAGGATCCAAACGGGGGTGAAGTTAGAAGCGACCAAGCAATGAAACATGCCAATTTTGTAAGCGGATAAAAAGGTTAACTATAATGTATGGCGGAATAATACCTGGAAGCACTTCGACGTCGGCGTAGTAATATCATCACTCCTCTCCCACTCCCCCTCTTACTTCCGTCAATAGAACCTACGTGAACCTACGTATTACTGCGCCGACGTCAAAGTGCTTCCAGGTATTATTCCGCCATACATTATAGTTATCCTTTTTATCCGCTTAGAAAATTGCCATGTTTCATTTTGTGTAACCAAACTTGGGTCGTGTAACTACTCATGTTACCCTATTTAAATAGGGAAAACGTGGAGGTGCTTGGTCGCTTCTAACTTCACCCCCGTTTGGATCCTAAGGAATATACGGGGACAAATCAGCGTTGCGTGCCAGCGCGATTGAGTGCACGCACGGACACGAGAGAGGTAGGTATCAGAGTTATGTAAGAACATAGTTTAGTATAGTCCTTTAAGTGTTTTTTTAATTGATGAATGACCAGAACCAATTATTAATCAAAATGTATTTATTTTCTGTCATAACGCCTAACCGTGTCAACACTAGTTAAGTTACTGACTGCCATGTTCAGACCTTTCAGAAGCTTGGATAGCAACGGTGACCTTCAGTGGGACAAGATCGACAGCCTGGAAAAGGGACGGATCTACAAACAGGTGGGTGGGCTTCAACCTGTTTATAAGACCCTACTTGGAGATCTTCTTTTTAACCTCCTTTAATATATTTGCCACTGAAAATTGTCCTTTATGTTCAGGGGAACCTGTTTGAGTTTCTAAGACTGACTGGTTGGAGAGGATCCAAAGTTCTTTACTTTGGCGACCATCTTTACAGTGACTTGGCTGTAAGTAGCACCTTTTTCATCTGAATACAATCTGAATCTTTATATACATTCTCAACACCTATGTTGGGTGTATGTATTTTGTATTTTTCAGCATGTCCCTAACAACATTAAAGGAAAACTTTAAAACTGGAGCCTATTTTCTGATTCTGGGTCAAAGGGACAAATGTGGAACGATTTTTTAAAATGGTCACAATATTGATTGCGGAAACAGGCTGCAATGCCCCAATTGCTTTGGGGCAATAGCATCCACTGATTTACTAAAAGTGCTTGTTTTCCAGGCTCAGATTATGTTTTATCATTAAGGATCCACAAAGATAAATTAGACTTGTCTTGTTAACCTTTCACTTGATCACAGCGTGTTTTTCATGGAGTCTGACCGGGTCTCACTCGATGAGACCGTTGAGTTGTTGCACAAGGAGAACGGTGGGAACATGAGTGAGAGTTGGCGAGTCAGGAGTTGGTTGTGTTCGATTGCGGAAAGCCTAGTTAAGTGTTATCTAAACTATTCGGCTGATGGAGAGATGAAACTGAAATGACAACAGGGATCCTATTGTCCTAATATCCTGCTACAACGAGATATCAGAGAGAGAGAGAGACTTCTCCTTGAGCAACATTATTGGTTGGACGCCATAACAAACAGACCAGTGAATGGTTGATCAAGTTTTAGTTCTCTGTGGGGATCCTTTCCATAAGGATATAATATTATCTGAACCTAAACATTAAAACTGCTAATATGTCTTACCGGTATATGATCGTCAACATGGTAATCTATGCCATTTTATCGGTTACTGAAATAAGACGCCAATTTAGAAAAAGAAAACGGGGTAAAATCCTATGTTTTGGCCATTATCCCCAAAACCATTTGTGATTGTTCCACTCTGGCGGTGTTCTTTTCATTACGTCTGAGTGCCTTTTCTGAGGCACTCAGACATCATGACTAAGGGGCCCCAGCGGCAGGGTGTCTGGACGTGTGGAGCTCTGTCTGGGCAGTTGACTGCAGCATCCAAGAGAAAGTTGAGTTCTTTTGGACCCTCATAGTATAATGCCAGGCTGTGTGTGGATGGGGATGCTCCGTCTGATCAGCCGTTTATTTAATGTTCCGCAACTAGTATAATGCTACAGTGCGTGGCGCATTTCATAAGCAAGATCGCTCATAATAACGCTTTTACACAACAACGGTACTAAGAAAGTATCACAAAGTTGGCGTGGGTCGTAACCATGGTGAAATCTCAGTGTTTGAAATCCAGCTGAAACGGTGGGTTCACTGGCTCTTTCAGAGGACATACATTGGCGAGGCCGGATTATTTAGACCCCCATTTATGACTATAGCGGTTTTATACTCCATACGCCAAATATGTTTTTCTGTTTTGTGTGTTGGTATTGATTTTCTTTGTGCAACTACAATGTTGTACAATGTGGAAATGTGATACTATAATTCATAAATCATTTTGATTGGCGTGGGCAGGACCTGATGCTGCGACATGGGTGGCGCACGGGGGCCATTGTGCCCGAGCTCATACATGAAACCAAGGTGGTGAATACAAAACAGTATGCCCTGGGTCTCACCTGGCTGCAGGCCCTGACAGGCCTACTGGAGCGCATGCAGGTAGCATGTGCACACACGCTGCACTGTTCACTAATGCTCTAGAGTCTATACCATTGTTTTGATGATGTTGTACTGTACCTATACCTGTTGTTGTTTTCTTAGATACACCGGGACCCGGAGTCACAAAAGGTTTTGCATGAGTGGATGAAAGAGAGGGAAGAGTTAAGGTGAGTGGAACCATGACCATTAGTCATTTGGTCACCACACAAAGATATAACATTTATTCAACAATATTGGGTAATCAATAATTCCTTAATTTACTGTTAAAAACATTGAGCAAACATAAATACATGAGTTCATTCCTGGGCTTCTAGGATCAAGGTTTGGCATATGGTCTTCAACCCACTCAAAGGTAGTGGGTCACAACCCACCAGTTAAAATCCACTGGTTTAGAGGAATACTGTATATTAATCAACACCACCCTCACTTACAATGTTCAGATAAACAATCACATGAGATAATCCTAATCTTTGTGTTACAGGGCGGTCACCAAGAACCTGTTCAACCCACAGTTTGGCAGCATCTTCAGAACCTGCCACAACCCCACCTATTTCTCCAGGCGCCTGTGCCGCTTCTCGGACATCTACATGGCCTCCATCAGCTGTCTCCTCAACTATGACCTCTCGTACACCTTCTACCCCCGCCGTACCCCCCTGCAGCACGAGGCCCCCCTGTGGATGGACCAGCTCTGCACGGGCTGCATGAAGACCCCTTTCTTGGAGGAGATGGCTCGTATTCGCTGAGCAGTTTGTCTATAAATTCTAAAGACATGCCCTCCTTCCCCCTGGTTAATTACGCAATTATTCCCACCTCCTCGGTGTAGTCACTAGAGGGCACAGTAGACCTAATATGTAGGGAGCCCCAAGCTGTTGGAGAAAGATTCTCTAATTTTAATGCAAAAGTGAGTCATCGTGCCTTAGCGGTTTGTCATGCCTATCTATAGTGCAATCGGTGAGAGGAAAATACAAATGTTATTTGTGCGTGCATGTATTGTTCTGTAATAAATGTTTTTTTTTTTTATGTTTGCCTATTCATTCCGATTATAATTATCCGAATAAATATTAAAAAATGATCTATTTAAAAACATAAAACGTGTTGGTAACGGTGGTATTCAAATCAAGCGTTGTCGGACGGGATATGCCTATATTTTTAAATATACATTTTGTGATAGCGTTTTCAGTGGTCGTTCTTCCTCGGCGCTGCATGCGTTCAGCGTCCATCCTCCCCTCCCAACACCTGCTGCACCTCCTCCACCTCCTCCACACGCCGCAGACTCTCTCCCGAGGAGGTCAACACAATCTGAACTTCTCATGGTTCGTACGCATGTTTCCAACGTCAGAGACAAGTAGGTCTATTTAAATTGTCTTTAAAGACGT
The DNA here is from genome assembly GCA_900302595.1 of Gadiculus argenteus. Lineage (NCBI taxonomy): Eukaryota > Metazoa > Chordata > Actinopteri > Gadiformes > Gadidae > Gadiculus > Gadiculus argenteus. The sequence goes on from OMLJ01113618.1 coordinate 5,403, forward strand.
GACATTCTTGCGATAACAATTAATGCCGATGTAGCCTTTGTAATAATTATAATTATAACCCACACGTGTCGTCGTTGTCGAAGTGTTGAAGCTAGATTGGAGCAACCACACTCGCGCCGTCTCGCCACTTTAACTTCTTAATGGTAATGGAAATGTTAGTGGTAGTTTATTTTATTGCATGACTATATTTCTATGTGAAGCACTTTGAGTCTGCCTCGTGCATGAAAAGTGCTGAATAAATAAAGTTGCCTTGCCTAGTTCAGTGGGACCCCACTATCCACATCCTACACTGCGGAACTCATTACGATGTTGGATTCTGAATTACTTTTTTGAATTTGTTGATTGGAATGAATAAATTTTAGTCAACTGCCTGTGGGAGTTTGTGATTCAACATGTCTTTACTTTTGGAATTGGATTTGTCAGATATGCAATATGATATGCAATTTAATTTTGGGACTGCTCTGAATTGGAGAATATCTAGGATAGGTTGTTCTGTGTCGTCCTCACTGAACTGAATCACCAGTGGTGGCTGTTCATTGTACCAGTTAATTGCTAAATTCCCTTTTTTGTCTGCTTAAATACATTTCCGATATACCTTTTTATTATTAACAAATAGACAGCCGCATAATTAGACGTAGGCCTACAATTGCCTTCTGTGGAGCCTACAAAATGTGCGGGTTCACATTTCAAATTCGTTCAATGTTCTCTGCTCTCACGGAGCAAATCGCTCAACTGCATGTCAAGAATAAGGGGGTAAGTCTGAAGTTTGAAATTATATTTAATGACCCATCTTCCCGAATAAGATTCATCCACACATAATGTGGCCTGGAGTCACTCATAATGATGTGAATGAATCTTCGTTCATGGACAATGGAATCTTCATTAATTAATGAATTTTTGTTTACGTTACTCTCAACTTGAGTGAAAAAACCTCAAGATGTATTTTTTTCTTGGACTATGATTGTCTATTTGATGATAGATAATCTAGCTTCTTATTGTATTATATCACGATGATGCGGCTTTTGATCTGTTGCCTATTAAGTTTTTATACAGACATCATGACATCCGCCTTCATCCTCCCATCACATCCCTCCCTCCATCCTCCGACTGCATCACTCCATCATTTTCCGCTCTATTTCTCCTCCTTTTCCCTCTGGTAGTTTATTTTCCTCCCACCTTTGTACCTACTTGCACTCATTCAATGCAATTTTTTTCTTCCTCCTTTGTGTGTGTGTGTGTGTGTGTGTGTGTGTGTGTGTGTGTGTGTGTGTGTGCACGTAGGTGTTGTTGGCACTGAAATGCTAGCACAACGTGCTTAGCTTAGACAGACCAGGCTCTGGCAGACGCTCCCTGCCCACTGCCTTCTGTTCTGTTATTCATTTTAATTGGGGCCCCATTACTTTTTAAAGCAGAGCACTGTTAGCATCTTTAAACAGAAGAGAGAGAGATGGTCCTTTCACAGTTCGCCCCCTTTGTCATCCTTGATTTAAAATAGCTACAGAGAGGGAAATAAAACCTTCATGAAGGAGTCCTTGTTTGTTATTGTCATGGCGAGATCTGGCCCCTCCGGGAACCCCTGAGACACTAAGAGGTTAAGGAATGATGCTTCATGAATGTGCTTGTTTTTTAGCTTTTAGTTTGTATTTAAAGAGGTTACATAAGTCGCTAGGTTCCCCTTTAAGTCTCTCAGACTGAGCTGTGACCTTTGGGGAGCAGCAAGTAAGCCAAGCGTGCGTGCGTGCGTGCGTGCGTGCGTGCGTGCGTGCGTGCGTGTGTGTGGTAAACCCCCAGTGGAGTTGCCATAAGGTGTAGGTGGTGATCCCAATCCACTGGCATGGATGTTAAGGCCAGTAGTTTACTTCTCCGAGATCCCTCAAGCATTTGTAGTGCTCCGTCGGGATGTTGGATACACAATGGAATTCGCCACCCGATCAATCTTATATGTATAGTGTTGTAAATACTTAATAAACTTCCAAAGCTTTTCAAATCTTATTTGGTGTTTTATTGGTCCTTAATTTGCAAAGTAAACAAGGTATAAAGTAAATAAGGTGCAAAGTCAAACCGGGAAGAGTGATTCCAGAAATTTTGTTAGAGGACCAATCACAGCCCTTGCCATCTCCGTCCGTCTCCGTTGTGGCGATGAATAGTTAAAAAATATTGGATGCGCACATAGAGCTACGGGGAGATACGGAGAGGGGCTCCGACGACAGAGAGTGCTCTCCGTGTCTACATACAGCACTTTACGGAGGAGTATAAACCAGCCGTTATTCACTTCACTTACCCTAACCCTCTCTGTTGCAGGTGTGAGAGAGATTGATTCGGCGGCGCCTCAGGAGTGTGGACAGGGATACGAGGCCTGGGCTGTGGTGCGGCGACGCTAAGGTGAGCTGGAGCCGAGACACTGGGGCTTCAGAAACACTCCATCATTCATTCATGAGGCGGTCAGATGGGCGGTCCTCACATATGATACACCAGCTGCTTTTTTTAAGCAGTTTGTAGAAGCATGTGGATGATCATCCTCTTAAATCCATTCCGAAGCTAAGCAATAGTAACCTCATTTTCTGCAGTATATTTTTGTTGGCGTTTCTTCTTGTATAACCCAAAGAGTCATAGAAACAAGATGACTGGTTTATTTAGCTTCTGTTTTTTTGTCAGGTTTCGTCAGCTCAAACCAAAATCTTAATGACAAAGTTGAAAAAGCGTCCTTTTCTGAAGTCCTCTGATACGTCTGTTCTATAGTCATGGAGGAATAAATGAAGCATTGACCTTTAGTCATGCCTATAACATCCATCTTAACATAATAAGCAAAGCCTCTAAACCCCGACCTGTCTCTTTCCACTAAAGCAGCACCAGATTTCACGTTGGATTATTTATGTGATGGTTTATGTAAGGTGAACCGCTGCGCCTGAGATGCTCGTCCTCTTATCATCATACATGTTGCTGCTGCTTGGCTGCACAGTGTGGTGCTGATGCAACGCACACACACACGCACACACACACACACACACACACACACACACACACACACACACACACACACACACACACACAAATGCACACATGCACACTATCTTTCTTATTCTTTGTTTTTTTGGGGTGTCAGTAGGGATGCCTGCTGCCTTCCTTCTTTCTTTGGCTCTCCGTTGCGCACCACAGTCTGATGTGTAATATGGTAATGAAGCCATTCCAAATGATAGTTCCTGACTGCGCTGTGTGATATAAAAGCTTCTACTGTAATTAACGTGGTAAGCAGCTGGCCGGGGGACAGGATGACACAGTCAATGGTTGTTGGCATTAACAGCCACATTTGGCCATGGAGATGCAGTGAGAACCTGCTGAGTAGAAGGGACGTTTATATTTAGTGCAGTTGGCACAATGTGGCAAGTAACTTGATTATAATGATTTATTTCCATTTGCCATTTTCCCCGGCTTAATTACCTTTCAAGCCCATGATGTGTTTTCCTTTTATGCTCCCACGTGTGAGATGTTAATTGCAGAGCCATCCTCCAGTGCCTTGCGAAAGTCACGGCAATGCAAATAACACTTAAAACCAGATTTTTCTCTCTCTCTCTCTCTCTCTCTCTCTCTCTCTCTCTCTCTCTCTCTCTCTCTCTCTCTCTCTCTCTCACTTTATGTGTGTTTGTGTGTCTCTCTCGCTCTCTCGGGACTAGACCATAGCAAGTATCTTGTTTGAGAGACGGAGTGTCATGTATTTTTTATGGTATTTAAATTTGTCACTGTCTCACAGGTTTATCGGGTGTATTTCCATAGTCACATTTTTACTGTTGCTCATTCATACCTGCTGCTGCACGACACAGGCTGAACCAATAAGCATAACTAGGTTACTGTAGCCGGCACGCTATAGGCTAGCACGGACAGCCTTTGATGTCCACCTCATTCAGATTTAGATAAACGTCTTGTTATCCAACGGCCTCTCATAGAATCTCTCAATTCAAAAAGCTCTTACCGGCTGTTTCATCCTTTCACGTCTGTCTGTCACTTTCAGCACGTGCTGACATACTGTGGACTATTGTGAGATACAACTAGATCCTGAGGAAATTAATCGGGGCCACGGATGTATAATATAGTGCAGCTATGTGTTGCTGAAAGCCTTTGCCAACAGTAAACCTCAGCCTGCTCCAGTTGTAGGAATATATCCATTTGGTATAATATCGTACAGAACTATACCAAATGGTCTTTGCTGCTGCCGATCGTATGCTAGTGATAGCTGTGGTATAAACAGAGGGAGAGATTGGATTTGTTTATTCTCTCTTATCAAAGGATTTTTTTAATAGGTTGTTGCAACTCTTCCTCTAGAGACTCGGTAATAAGACAGCTATTAGGAAACCTTTTAATTAAACACCACATAATCTTTTTATTTTTTAAGCGGAAGGATAAATAGAATTGAAATGCGCTTAAAGGATGCCTGAAGGACACAGAAAAACGCCAGCTTCTATCATGTTGATATGTTCCCATCCCTCCTGTGAGCTCACTGCCTGCGCCGCCAGAGACCATCAATGACAAAAAAGTACTTTAAAGGCATTAAAAATAGACTCGGAGCAAGCCGACGGTGCATTAAAACATTTCTGTGAGGGGCTTGATAAACCGTATGAGGCTGCAGGATGCCACCAAGGTCTCTTATTTTTATAATGTACCCAATTATTCTACAGAATTATTTGCCATAATTTCACACTCATTCAGTGAGTATGAATACATAAATGCCCATATTGTGGCTCTGAATTAAGAGGTTATACTATATATACTAGTTATGCTTCAAGATGAAGTGGCCTGAAGTTCTATGGGATGTCTGTGTGAAACCTGCCCTGTGCTATCTCCTTCAGGAGTTTTATTTCAATATTTGTATTTCAATATACTATGTATATAATAAAACCCATTAAATCAAAAGGTGTTGTTTCCCTCTAAGTCAGTGTGCTGGACAATCCCAATGCAAACTGCATCTCACAGAGTGGTCAAGGGAGAGGGAGTGATGTGACCGGTCCAGCCTCCACGGTTCACTGGATGTGTTCGGTTGAATCGTCATAATTTCAAGTAGTGCATTTTAAACAGTGCTGCTTTTGTGTCACTTCCCACCTCCGTAGTGGTTCCATATGATTGCAGGTTCAGCAGGAGAGCCTCGGATGATAACTAGCGTAGTCAATTGATGTTGTTCCTGATCCTGCATTAATTAATGGACACAGAGAACTGACTGATTCCAGAACTCACTTGGATAATAGATTTGTTCTCTTAATCTTTCTTAATCAATCTTTATAACAAAAGAGTATAAAGATTTCAATCTACAATATTCTGTTTATTCTTTAATCCACTTATTCTGATTTATGTTTTGATGAACTTGGCCCTTGACTTGACATGTCCTCTTCGGCTTTGATTTGACATGCCATGTAGTGGCCTATTACAGCTGTACCTGTCTTTTTCAGTCCGGAAAGGTCTTGAAGGATAAAAAAAGAGATGCTTAAGCAATCATGCCAAACAAGATTCATTCTGCAGTTCTTCCTGCTTGCATGTCATGGCATCATAGCTCACGCCACAATACACCAGTTGTGAGTGGACAATCATCTGAATAAATCATCAGTGTAATGCCTCACTACACAACAGTCCTTGGAGGAGACGCTGAACCTTATATGTTTACTTGACCGTGAGGAACGAAATTATGTATGACATAGTCAGTGTATTACAGAAAAATTCAGCTCAAATGTAATTCTACCAGGAGAGGGTGCTATTCCCCTGTTCTGTCTCGTAACGGTTTCGCTCATAAATGATAAATGGCAGTTCTAGATCATTTCGCCTAAGGGGCTTCCCGGCCCCTCTATATGCAATGGTCCAGAACGGTTAGTGGTTCTAGGTCAGTTGTATTTGAGGGGCCATAAGACCATGTTAAGTACCGTCCAAGGGCAGTGGTTCATGGTTGGAGCTTTTCAGAGTCATTTTTTTCAGTGTCATTTTAGTCCTAAGAGAGGTGCATTGTTTATCCATGTTTATCAATCTGTTTTAACAGGTACGAATAAAGTATAGCTTACCACCACAGGCATAGGGTATACCCTTAAACAAAGTACATTGCACAAGTATTGACTTGACTCTTGGAAATAAGTTACAAATGTTTGAAACACTGAGACATCTTGAACATAAAGCCTATTTTTTCTGGATGGTTTTTTTTATTGCCATATTGATTGTAACTATATTGAACTAAATTAATATATTTCTAAATTGCAAATAACTTGATGTCTAGATTTCCAAATTTATGAAAGTGCTCTTGGGGGCAGATCACTTTCTTAAGAGGGCACTGGCCCCTCAGAACCACCTATTATCAATAACTGTCAGAATCATACACATTAGTTATAGTTTCACTGACCATCTTGTGAGGCTAAATCATCATAATGGTCAGTGCAGTGTAAACCCTTTGTGGAATCTCCCGACTTTAATAGGGGAGCACTTGAGAATCAGTCAATAGCCGCGTACCGACCAGGACTTTTTCAGTCCCAGGCTTTTTTTTGGCTACGCCCACGCATTAGCTCCCCTTGTCGTCGTGTACACACCAAAGGGAAGTCTGAGAGGCTTATCAACAGAGCGTCGACGAGCTACAAGCAGCTCAGAAAAGAACCACCTCTGATGGAGGACTTTCTGAGGCGCTGTAAGAGTCCCTGTAAGAGTCTTGAGGGGCGGATCTTGGGCGGATCCTCTCTCCAAACCACACCCACAAAACCTCATAGCGGGAAAAGTATGCCTGCGCGGTAATGCAGAATCACAATACAACCCAGCACCTTGCCATGTGCTACTCCTGTGCCCGTGCAGATGGACTTGGACTACAGTTGGCCGTAGTTCGTCTTTGCCATGGATTTTCTCTATTGATCACTGAGTCCTTTCAGTTTCGGCGGGCCATCTATCCTGGATCTGCAGAGGACACAGCAGATATAAAAAGGCAACAGGAATCTATTAAAAATTAAATAGATCTTTCTGTGGAACGAATCGATGCCAGGGGCAATGTGTCCTACTGCTCTGTCCCTGGCCAAGGAGAACCGCCATACGTTGCTGGAGATGGAGGTTGTGATCGGAAACTTGTGTAATTAATTGATAAGTCATCTGTGTGGTTTGAAACGAGTCCATCCATTATGGGGGCATTAGAGGGGTTAAAGTGGAAGTGAAACCCCTCTTTTAAGCTTGGATTCAAAGACTATGAGATATGAGATTATAATTTGGGTTGAGAGTTGTAGGAAGTGTGGGGTACCGTTGTTGAGTGATGAGTGAGTGAGTGGTTGTATATGAAATATGCCACATCCAAATGTTGCATCATTTTAATTATGCAAGAGTTTGAGTTATGCAAGCAAACCCCCTCTTGGACACGAATGTCCAAATCAACTGCTGCCCAGACAGTTGATTCCACACTCACAGACAGACCGTGACCTTATGCTACAAGTTTCCGGGACACAAACGTAAAAATATACAGCTTCCTGGAATGAGGTCCACACATTCGCACATCCATACACATGTGGCGTTGTAGAATTAGTGTCAGGGAAGCTTGACCCTCTCTAGGAATCTAGGAAGAGTATACTAAAAGGAACAACAACATCAGAAGAATGCTACCTACTTCTGGAGCCTGGCAAAACATCGTATTTTACTCCTGTTTTCGCTAACGGCAGTAAAAAATTAAGGTATTATTTAATTTACAGTGATAAAATGGCTTAGATATGGCCTACTAGGTCGTAGATGATGATAAGACATATTTCCAAGTTTAGAACAAAAAAAAAAGCGAATTTGGGTTCGCTGCCCTTTTCAAGGATAATCAAATGAGTCATGTACAATTACTAAAGGCCAAAACCATGTCAAACAATGTCAAAACCAGAAATATCACTTTGTCCAAAGTCTGGTCGATAAGACAGAACAAGTGAATCTCGTCAGTTTGAATATCCTGGCCTTTTAACACATGGGTCTATGAAAGGCCTCAGTGTGTGTGCATGGCTGACTGCTGAGGCTCTCTGGGGCCACATAGTAGGTGGAGAACTTTACACCTTCTCATATGTCACTCAACAATGCTCAACCACAAACTTGACATTTGTTCGGCTTCTGTGCTGTTTTTCCTGTAATCTGTGTCAGTCCTCAATTCACGTGACATTTCCGCCTAAGCGTGCAGAGGATGTTTCCTGTGTTACGAAGCGAGCGTTATTGTTCTGAGTGTCATGTGGGTCATTGTTCATGCCATGCTGTGCTTACATAACCATACAAACCCTGGTGCTTTAAATGGTGATGTCTCCTTTTATTAAATCAGTTCTATGCGATCCGAGACAGCCATGTGGTCTGACCCCTCGCACGGCCTGGCCACTCCGATGTTAAAGCACAACACCAGCGTAGATAAGGCTCCACTTACTTCCACGTCTTCAAAGCACAATTCATCCTTTCAATAGTCACTCCGTTCAGATGTTTGCTCTGGGCCCTGCCTCCTCTGAGGGATTGCCTTCTCCAAACAGTAGGCTGCAGTTCCTGAATAACCTGGCGTACAGAAAGTATTTTGAATGCATGCAGCAGCCATAGGCAGAGCATTCATGGAGGTACAGTGTCAATGTTTTTGGAATGATTAGGCATTTCCTTTTAAGGGCCGCTCGCTGGTGGGGCCCGGCCAAGCTCATTTTCACAGAGAGGACACTTTAGTGCCATAACTCAGGAGGAGGTTCTTTTAGAAGCCTGACTGTTGGCAGCTCGGATACTAGACTAGGAATAATTATAACTTGCAGATAAAATACGGTGGTATTCTTTGCTGCATTGATTACTTGACTAAACTGTTTGCTGTGATGCAGGAGACATCTGCCGTTTCACATGTATTAGTTATGATCTAATTATTGGGTTTTCCACTCATGTTCATCCAACCATATCCAGATGAGTCTAGACTGTTTAGGATATCGATTTCTTTGAAGAAAAAACAACGACCTGAAATTGCTCTATCTTCATGGTTCTCTGCAGTCTGGCCATTTAAACACTGGGAGCAAATGTCCAGTTCCTTCAAAGCAGAACTGTGAAACTAGTTTACCATTTCAATCAAGAGGGACTAGTATTCAAAATTAACCACAGCATCTAAGTCTACTGGGAGATGAATTCCTCAATGACTGGGTCTAGACGCTGGAGGTGATGGATTTCCTCGGCCCTGGAGGACACCATCTCTGCCTCTGTAGATAGGTGGTGCTTAGACCCGGAGGTGAAGGGGATGGAGGAGGGCTACAACGAGTCTCAATGAAAACAGCAGAGACGGGCATGAATGAGAGATGTAGATATACACTGCACGTGTGTGCGCAATTGTACTGTAGGGAGAGGCCTGTGGTGACAGCGTGGGAATTCAGAACCAAACATGGAGGGATGAGAATGTCGTCTTTCTGATACTGATACTTTTCAGTGAGCTGTGGCCCACTGAATTATAAGGGTCTCAGAAACCGCCTAGCTTTATTTTACTGCTGCGATGATCATGATGGGAAATTAGGAGGTCATGTAATGTGTATAATTCTGATTTGATGACGATCATGGTAAGATCCATATATTAATTTGTAAACTGATTTTGTTTTGTATACTGATTACAGTATACAAAACTGTTTGTATACTGCAGTATACTATTGCAGTATACAGTATACTATTTGTATACTGCAGTACAGTGCAGTATACTGCACTGTACTGATTCTGGTTTGTATAAATCCAAATATTCTATGTACATTTGTATGTACCGTGGGCAAAATAAATAAACAAAATAAATTGACAAATTCAATGGCTAAAATAATATAAGTCCTAGAGCTATTGTTGCTGGGGATTTTATTATCAGCACTTAAGAAGATCATTTTTCAGCTGAACTACAGTTTTGTTCAGTGTGCCAGTATCAGCAGGAGCTGGGGGCTGGGCAGTCTGAGAAGATGTCTCATAGAGATATCTACTGTACTCCCTCATCTCCAGACTTCCTGCTGGTAAAGCCTTCGTCACCCCAGACAAATAGGGGCCCTCTACACAATGCAAAATGAAAAGATTAACCAATAACATGAAGTCCTAACACATAGATATCCTATAACCCAAACCAGATAGTACTGTGTCCCCTGTGTCTACAAAACCAGGAAGTATACTGGGAATAATACTGACCGAAAAGGTGGTGTTGAAGGTTGATAGCTGAGAGTGGATGTTTTTATCTGAAACTGGGTGTATGCTCTTTCAGTCAATGGCATTGTAAAGGGTGGTCTGGCTGAACCACACACGCCGCTGCTGTTGCTCACATCAACCTGATGTCACGGACACCGTTGTGACCCTGGTCTCAAGGTAGACCTGCTGCAGAGAGGAGGGCTCAGAGCAGCTCTTCCCTGGAGCAAACTAGAGAGATAAATAACAGATGTATGAGGCCTATGTTGTGTTATTGGTGTTGGCTGGATACATTTTGACATACAATAAAAATAGAGGAGTCATTTTGTAAGAATTAATGTATGAGGTGAGCAGATGGTAAAAATGACATTGTTACGAATAGATTCAGCTAAACACTACGTGGAACTGATTGATTGATAATAATAATAATAATAATAATAATACTGATATTATTATTATTATTATGTAAGAATATTATTATTATTATGATTTATAACAGGCCTCTCATCAGGTCCCAAGCAACTACATGTAGGAATGTTCTTGTATTCATTAGGGTAATCATCCTACCCATTGATTGGTACTCG
>OMLJ01113642.1:0-16038 GCA_900302595.1 Gadiculus argenteus
ACCACAAAACATCCAGCATTGAGAGAGCGAGCGAGGCCGGTAAACAGCACTATGGTGGGCCGGAGTGAGCAGGGTCAAGGAAGTGCAATCTGTCCACAATCCATCAGCCTCCTGGCTCCAGACTGCTTGGTTTAGCGCTGGAGGGGAACAACGTGGGAAGGGCTGCGGCCCCGCAGGGAGCCTCCATTCCTGGGATGTATAGCTGTAGAAACCTCCTAGCGTTGCTAACAGAGGGCTTGTTTTCTCCAAGGCTTTCCTTGACGCGCGGTTGGTGAAAGGTGGTCATATTATTGTGAAGTGATGGGCAACGGGGAACGGTTGAGCGAGACAAGCCTGCCCTCTGGTGGCTGGACTGCGGTATTGCGTCGCTCGGTTTATTGAGACCAAAATGCGATTTTTTATGGATAGGTTTAAGGAAATAAGCACAACAGAAAAGAAACATTGAGATTTTTCAATGTGGTTGATATCACAACTCAAAAGTCACCTGTTCAAACTGGCTTACACTCTTTAACTGGACACTATGCATTTTCCTTGTTTTTATGACATTGTCTTGTTTTTATCATGATTAATGATATCATGATCATGATCATGATTTTTTATCATGATCATGATTTTAATTATTTATTTAGTTTATTATTATTTATTTTTTTAAGATGTTCTTCTTTGTAAGGCGACCTTGGGTGACTTGAAAGGCGCCTCGAAATAAAATGTATCATTACTATTATACGGCTCCACAAATAAAAAACAAGTTCATTGCTAACTAATGCCGACCTGGCAGTTTATCCCTCCTGGTGTTTTCATGCTGGATGGGGGGAACCCCTGCGGTGCCCTCCCGGGTTTCCTCCCACCGTACAGCTCCCAGAGATGGCTGGGCACCTGCAGGCCCAGAGCCGCCCACGTATACAGCTGCTCCTCCTGGGGGGGGTGAGGGGAGAAACAGAGGAACCGGTCACATCGACTGTGGCGATTTGGCCTGGATCGTTGGTCGGCGGTCTGTGGAGCCTGTCAATTAAAGTGAAAAAAGACCTGCTTGGGTACGATTGGAATGCAATTCATAAAAAGGAGTGGGAGTGGGAGAGACTTGTGGTGGATAGTGCATTGGAGACGGTCGTAAATGCAATGTATCATTCCCCTTTAACTTATGTAAGCTTGACATCTGCTATACTATTTATATTTAATTCTAGTGCGTTCGGCTGTATCTTATTTCTTTTGCTTTTCTTTTTTTTATGTTAAATTTGATTAAACTGCTCCAAGACAAATGTTTTTTCTCGAAAGTGGAAGGGAACACTATCAATCAAAACGAAACGGAAACTAAACCAGCAACTTACTAAATGAATCATCAACATTTGTAGATGGCAGACCATATCTCAACAAAATATCTGATGGTATTATTTCTGAGGGGAAAAAAAAATTGTATTCACATTTAGCATATTCTAATCATGGTGTATGTATTACTGTATTGGGCAGTGCATGCCCAATGGTTTACCATGACATGTTTTAAGCTTTGGTTAACCAGCCAAAAGCATTGAATTAGTTTTCTCAAACAGGGAATCATTCTATACTGTATTGATATCCCATTGATTATGGTATAAAGTATATCGACATACCCCCCGTAGAGAGAGGTCGTGTCACAGCCATCAGATAGACTTGAGACTACAAACAAGCTGTCCGAAAAAGAAGAAAGATACACGGACTGTCCCCGGGAAACGGGGACGTCTGGTCACCCTATCCCATTCCGGTTAGCCGTGTAATACTTTAAAAGTTTAAGCAATTACTGAATTAACCAATCAGAGTGTGGCGCATGACACTGACAGAGGGCCATGATGTCATTGAAGCAACTCTTGTTGCTTCCATGTTGTCAACAAGACTCTAAACCAGAGTACTCCTGCTGAAGGTTTGGCCTCAACTTCAGTTGGTTTTGTTGGATCCTTCGATCCAGAACAGTAACACTAAATAATCATTTATATTATGTGGGGAGGGAATTACATGCAGATTAACTAATCATGGAAGGACAGTAGCCATGGTTGTGAATGATGACTACAACATTCACAATTGTCGGTTACTTTTTGTGAGCAGGGTTCAGCACCAGAGTGTCAGATGCTATTTGTGCCGGTGGAAGAGATGGCCCGAGGGCGAGTCTCTGCCTGGACAAAACCTTACAATTAGCAGACCCCAGACAACCTAAGCTATTACCCTGACCCTCCACTCAGACAAACACAAAGTTCAGTCCAAAGTCCACGATAGCTAGGTCTAAACTGGGCCAGTGGAGGGGCTCTCTGACCCTGTAGTGGTGAACTTTCAGCAGGGTAAGAGCATACTGAGCCCTAAGCACTCTTGCATAACACACTGGGCAGATGGTCTGCACAAGCAGACTGGGTTAAGAGCAAGACTAAGTGAGTATTTCAGGGTTTGTTATTATGGTAACCATGCATGGAAGTGCCTGGGTATGCATGCGTCCACATGACTTTGTGTTTGAGCATGCAGCAGTCACCATTTGATCATGTGCACAGTAATGCAAGTACACTCGGTCTGTGTGTGTGTGTGTGTGTGTGCGTGTGCGTGTGCGTGTCGATCCCAGAAGGGTTATGTAACCATCGACTAAAGCCCATCTGTTCGGCTCGAAATCAGCTTAAATGGCCCAAAATTAATGTCTAGCACAGCCCTTTAAACACATTCAACACTCAAAATAGCTCAAAGGAATGAGATGATATCGATATCCTAAATGCAGAGAGATCCATAAATCGGATGCTATTACACATATAAACAAGCTTTTTAAAATAGGTTATTCATTTCACAATTAAGTATTATGCAGAGCCTGACTGATACTGGATTTCAGTGGCCGATGATGATATTAGGGAGTAAATAATGACCAATATCAATCAATATCAACGTCAATCAAACGGTGGTACTGCACTCCCCCTCCCCCGCTCCATGTCCATGTTCTTGAGATGGGTGGAGTCAGAGTCAGCGTTTAGGAAAGAGGGGCGGACCATTTGAGTTGTGTATTTTCAAAATCTGCCGGTGTTTCGCGAATCCCATAACCCACCTTTAAGTGCACATTCAAGCCAAGTTTAGCTACCAACCAAGTTTAGCACTGGTTTTATTATACATGTAATAAAACCAGTGGCCCTGGTAAACAGTGCCTGGGGAAACACTGTAAACACAAGATGCATGTATGGGATAACATCTCAACCACACATGTGCAACAGTCAATACATGCACAGGCTGCTTTAAACGGGACCCCGGGACTGCTTTTACGTTCTAGTCAATGAGCGTTTTATGGGATAAGCGTACACTAACACCCCTGTGCTAATAAAAGCATGCACCCATGTCGATCTATCGAGTTGTGGTTATCCACTGCACTTCCTGGTCACATTACAAAAGACATGGCAGCCGTCCGCACCTTCCCTAAATCACATTTAACACACAGCTCTTACGTTGAAGGCGGCCGTGGTCGGGGTGTCTTCGAGGCCGGCTGGCGGCTCGTGGATGGCCCCGTCGCTGAAGGGCAGCAGGAGACCCAGGCCCAGCATGTGGTGGCACAGCTCTCTGGCCTCTTCCCCCGCGGACGCGCCCTCTGCGTGCGGACGCAGTCGCTCCAGGAGACTCCGGCCTGCCGGGAGGCGGAGAGACAAGGCTTCGTTATGGTTCCACGTCGACGCAACGCAAGGGGGGGTTTACGGACCTGTTACGTTGTCGGGGACCCTTCCTTGCGTCCACAGGCTGTGAACGCAAGGAGGGCCTGACGTGCTCCCCCCAAAAAGTGTAACCTTGCAGCGAGGGCTGTGATTGGTCCGCTTGCTGAAACCCGACAGGGAGAGAGGAGACAGTAGAGAGAGAGGAGGGGGGGAGATCTACAGAGGAGACAGTGATAACATAAAAAACAGACAAACAAACACAAGGGGAGGGGAAAAGAGCAAGGGCAATACATAGGTCATTACCACCACATGAGACAGACAGACAGACAGACCAGACAGGCAGACAGACAGACAAATATCTCCTGTCTAAAGAGATCTGCTCTTCTGTATGAAGGGCAACAAATAGGCTGAACATGTCTTGTCAAACAAAATCAGTCTCTCCCACCAATCTACCAATGCTGCACGTCCAGCATATCCAGGGCAGGGCCAGCATCATCAACATCTAGTGAGGAAGCCATGGCCTACTTAACACACTAACAGCTGTCGTCTTGTATTTGTACATTTAGATGTTTTTTGGCAAACGATATTAACCATGTCAATAGGGGAAACACATGCATTTGACCAAACAAGTTGTAGAGGTTGATACTAGTCAAACCATGATGATGATGATGATGATGATGATGATGATGATGATGATGATGATGATTCCAGAGATGTGATAATGAAACAACTGCATGTGGAAGTGGTCTCCAGCATTGAAATGTTAAACAGGGATACAAAACAGACATGCGCTAATTGCCTTGCCCTGGGGATTGCCGCTAAAAATACATCAAACGCAACATCCTAATTGATCCACAAGACACGATCCATTTTTTCTAAACCACGAATCGGCTACTTTTCCATTCACCCTCAAGGGTGAGAACGCTGCCTCAAAGGTCTGTTCACCTCGGGGGAACCTGCTGAGGTAAACAACCCATAATAGCACTGAGATAATGGATGCCCTTATTGATACCGCCTGCCAGAGTGGAGAGATATGCTATAAATGGTCACGTTTGAGCTGCAGGAACACGCAGAAATGCAAACAGAAAACATGCAGGGCCTTCCACTTCCAAGAGGTAGACAAACTAATCTTTCTCACACTCACACACACACAATGATTAAGTGGTATCTTATGCGTCGTACAATAGACAAACTAATCTCTCACACACACACACACACACACACACACACACACACACACACACACACACACACACACACACACACACACGATGATTAAGTGTTATCTTATGCGTCGTACAATAATGTGAGGGCCTAGAATGGTGAATGCGAACTGTAGCAGTGGAGCTGGACAGCGCCGGTCTCTAAAGCAGACCGCTCCGTAGAGCTATTGTGAGGAGACCTCGACCTATTAGCCTGAGCGGAGGAAGCCTCCCTGAAAGGAGGCTCGGACAATAAAAGCAGTCCATCCCCCCGGCAACTCCCTGTGTTGATAATAGTATGACTCTGTACTAGGCTTGGGCGGTATGACGGTATTACGGTATACCAGGGTATTTAGAAATACAGACGGTATGATTTTCCAATACCGTCAAAAATACAGATGCATTTCTTTCTATCAGTGTTGCGCCACACACTAAAACCGAGCGGCGTAAATTGATTGATTGATAGGAATGTGGGTCGCGTGAACTGAAAGTGACCGAAACCGAAACCTGAGTGACGGCTCTCGCTAGCTCTCGCGGGCCATATTTCCCGCCCAATCTGGCAACCCTAGCGGCAGCGCGCTACAGATGGGGTTGCCAGATTGGGCGGGAAATCTAGCAACCCTGGCGGTGAATTGCGTCGCGTCTCCGACATCCCGACGCAGAAGTATGAGGGCTCGAGGGGTCTGCGTAGTGACGGAGTCAAATTACGCATGACGGAGAAGTATAAACTACGCTTTAGTGACGGCTCTCGCTAGCACCCCCCCCCCCCTACGCCTGATGAGTCATACCGTCATAAACCGTATACCGCGGTGTGATGTCAGAAAGGTATGACGGTATGAAAAAAATGATACCGCTCAAGCCTACTCTGTACCACATACTGTAACGGACAAACAAGACCTCATCCCCCGTAAGGTCAGAGGGAAGAACCGTGAGGGATAATAATTGCTATAATCTCATTGTTATAATCTTTGTTGTAATCTGTGTTAGGGCTTCAGGGGGGGATAATCTGGGTTTTCTATCATCCCGACAGCAGAAGCCATAAGCATAAGGGACACTAGTAGAAGTGGGGAAACATACTGGGGAATAGCAGGAGCTAGAAATGGAAAAGGTGTGAAGCCGAGAGAAATGCAAAAATAGCCCCTCTAACAAGCTTCTACATTTCACTGGGAGAAGAATGAGTGTGAAAGACCAAAAAAAACTGTTCATGGGGATATAAGATATTAATAACAGAAATGTGATGAATTCACAATTGTTTGAATATTGAAGACCACTCATGCCATTGAAATGAAGATTCCAACCAAACATAATAAAATAATAAAATTCCACCAAACATAATAAAAAAAGAGGACTTCCCCCTCTATTACATTGCTTTTCCAAAAGAACGCTTTGGTGAAGAACTAGACTTCCAAATAAATTACAGAATGTACCCAGCAATAAAAGAATAAGCCTAGCATGCTATTGGTCTTAGCAGCAAAGCCCCACTATAATTAGAACAGAAATGTCAAAACACTTCTTGCAGTTTCCTTCTAGGGGGAAAAAGGCACACATGCACAGTATGCACACGCACGTGCACGCTTAATCAGTGTTTTGAAAATCGTCTTGTCCTGTGTCACTTTAAGTCAGTTTAAGTTTTTTCCACTTTCTTGTGGAACACACAGTTGTGTGTGGTGTGAACATAGATGCACACTGAACAGATCAGAGTCACATGAAACGTTAACCGGTTTGTGTCAGTCAAGTGGGTGGCTTGGACAACAACAACAAGACCAACCAGCGTTGGTTGCGTTGGTAATGAAGCACTCTAGATAAGGCCGAGGTAGAAGACGGAGATATCAGAGATAGCATCTGCCCTATAATGGTGGCTTCAGGAAACCCATTGTGAATTTGGTTTTGTCATGTGCTGCATTTAAACGTCACTTGTTGTTGTTGTTGTTTGAGGGGGGGGGGGAAGAGAGTGCTGGAGTGAGGGAGAGAGGGGAATGCTAGAGAGGGGTGAAGAGAGAGTGCTAGAGAGAGAGCGAGCGAGAGCGAGAGAGAGAGAGAGAGATGTGTGTACAGGGCATCACATAGCTAGCTCTGGGTGATAAGTAATGCTATCAGCTGCTTCATGAGCACACATGAAGACATTAGAGAGCAGCTGAGCTGCTGACACTCCCAACACCCAACGGCCAACAGACACGAGGACAGACTGACATTGTGTTTTCATTAAAGGCGGGTCTTTGTTTTCAGAAGATCACCACAAAGACCCTCAAATGCTTTGTCTGTCGTTCCTGTGTCACTGTGACACATGCGCACACACAGTAGTCAAATCAGAAATTATTTTGTATTAAATTAAATTATTGGCTATGACACGGTTTGGTGGATAATTAAGGTTGATTCATTTACATAATGATTTAGACTTTCCATCAAAGTTCTAACGTAACAATGTCCTCGCGTTATAGGCTCTTTATATGATAATGCAATCGAGACAGGGGTACATTTTAAGAAATGAAAAGCCTCTCCACTACTAGACAGTACATTCATAGACTCTTATGATTGGTATAATTTATTTGTTAGATTAGGTTTGGGCGTCAGGCCGACATAATGGCAAAGTCAATGAACCACTAAATAGGGGGCATCAGTATAACACATATGGATCCACAATGAAAGGAATCCGTGCAATGACTTTCCAAGTATGCTACAAGTGGAAGTGGAAGCACGACTGGACTCACCAGAGAAGACGTCCAGGAAGGACCCTGTGGAACTGGAGCTCTTGTGGCGGCCATGCGCCCTCTTGGAGCCCAGGGTCCAGTACGCCCCGCCCGGTTGATTTCTCTTGGCTGACCCGTCGTCCCCGTCCCGCCCGGACCTCAGCTCGTCCAGATCTCTGGACCAGTCCGTGGAGGTGCTGGGAGGCCCGGCCACGGAGCACGACCTCTGCCGCCGCACCCTCAGACCTGGCTCGTGTCCCGCGGCGGCGGCGGCGTCATTGGGGAGGTCGTCTTCGGTCCTCCGGGGAACTTGGGGGCTGGTGAAGGGGGAGCTGACCGGGGAGGTGAGCTGCCTGGTGGTGGTCTTGACGTACGAGGGGTGGATGGGAGGATAGACCTTGACCCCGGAGGCCACGGAGGACTTCCGTCTCTGGACGGCTCCCGGGGGGCTTCCCGGAGACACGGATTGGTGGCTCTTGCGTCGATCTAGAGACAGGAAGTCCCGCCTTCCCGGTTCCTCGTCTTCCCTAGTAAGGGTCAAGTCGAGGCTGCTTACGCTCTTGGGGGGTCCCGTGAGGGTACCGGTCGAGGGGGCTGAAAGTACATCGGGAAGGCATGTATCTACGCAATGGGACGCTTCGTCCCCTGGTTCGAGAAACACCGGGCTGAGGTCCAGGGAGCCCTCGGCGCTCTCGAAGGAGGTGTATATAGTAGTGTCAAGCAAACTGAAAGTGCTGTTTGTCTTCTGAAAATGGCTGCCACTGATTATCTCTGTGTCTAACGCCGAGGTCGAGGAAGGGCCACACCCCCCGGGAGACCCTGGTTCAGAGGGGTCTCTTGAAAGGGACGGTCTCCTGGTGGTTGGCTCGGTTCCCACTTGACCGATTTTGTCTTCGGCTTTCGTGTGACCGAGGGTAGCGGCGGGGTCCACACGTGGGATCGGTGAAGGTGGAGACATCCACTCTGTTTCAGAAGCAGCAGGCCCCTTGGTCAGCGGGTTGAGGTTGTCCCCCTTCGTCGCCCCGAAGTGCTGCTGTCTGATGAGCAGCTCGATGTCCGTCAGGAGGTCCTCGTGGTCCGCCACCGCCGAGTGGAAACTGTAAAGGTCGGGGTCCGACACCGAGCTCGTCTCCCTGTCCCCTTCGTCCACCGCGGACCCGTTCCTGTCCCCGGGAAAACTGTCGTCAAAGTCAAAAGATGTGCCAAAGTCGTCGTTGGACAGACTATTGTCCAAATTGCCACCTAGGTCTGTTTGATCGACGGCCAGGGATCTCTTGACGTCCGAGATGTCCTCCTTGGAGAGGCCCCTCGCCCTGGAGAGGCTCTTCCTGATCCTCATGCTGGAAAACACGGAACCCTTAGACTCTTTCTTCGCGGCGACGCTTTCCGCCCCTGCTACTTTGCCCGTGTTGCTCGGGGGTTTCTTCGGTTTCTTGTTCGCCTCCACCTTGCCGTCGGCTCCTCTGTCGCCGTCGCAGGCGGGATCCCCGTCGCCGGGACCTCTCCCTCCCGCCTTCTTCTGCTTCGCCTCCTGGTTCCCCATGTTCCTGAGGAGGCGCACCCCTTTGGCGATCAGGCCATGCTGCTGGGTACGAGCCTGGGCCGAGTCAAACCCCTCTTGGGCAGCGACCAAAAACGCGGATCCTCTCCTGATGAGGCTCTGACGCCTACTGCGTCCCACCGCGGGAGGAGTCTGAGAGGCGGATGCTGCTGCTGCTGCTGCTGTTGCCTCTCCCGCTGCCTCTGCCGACAAGAGGTGGAGACTGGCGCTGGCAGTCACGGTCTCACTACCACTCAACGCTCCGTCTCCCTCCCTCCCCGGCTTAGCCGCGCTCGCTCGCTCATCCCTGCTCTCTCCCGGCCCCTCCCGCTTTGGCCGATCAGGGGTCTTGCATAACGGGCTGCTGGTGGAGCGGGCCAGGCGAGGATGCTGCTGTGGCTGTGGCCCTGCCCCCCCACCACCCCCCCCCTGATCGCCAGCAGGCTGGGGCCAGTGCTGTCGCGACAGATCCTGTTCTAGGATGTGTGGCTGCTGTGGCACGGGGGGGAGCAGCTGTGCGGAGCGCTGCTGTCTGTGGAGGAGGTTGGACACGCTGCTCTTTCTCCTGCCTCTGAACGTGGTGGTGAAGAAGCTCTCTTTGAGGAAGGGCACCTGTGTCTCCACCGTCTTGATGCTCTGCATGGTGTCTTTCTGTGGTGGTCTTTCTCGGGGGTTCACTGGACAGGCTATAATTAGGGGGAGGTAATGGGGAAGGCATTGATTAATGTTTGTTTATACGTTGACCTAATAAAAAGGGAGAGCAGAGAAGAGGAGAGGTTACAGACTCATTAATAATACATTGGTTTTGTAGGATTTCATATCATTCATCTTTTTTTTTTTTACTGATTAAATGACAAGCTATTTGTCAACTAAACATAACAAATATCTGTCTGGTACAGTGTGATTGTGTATGCGTGCGAAATGCAGTTGTCTCTCAATTTTTCTCTCCGTCTTTAATGACTTCATCTGTGCCCTAAACAAGTTAAAGTTAAAAATAAAGTTAACCCTGCTTGTTAACTTGTAAACATGTCTAAAGAAACAAATGTACCCTTGAGGTTCACTACTTGGTGCAATGTGGATGAACTATTTACAAAGCTATCTTCTAATGACATCACGCTTGACAGACAGACAGACAGACAGACAGACAGACAGACAGACAGACAGACAGACAGACAGACAGACAGACAGACAGACAGACAGATAGATAGATAGATAGATAGATAGATAGATAGATAGATAGATAGATAGACAGACAGATAGATAGATAGATAGATAGAATGCATAACCTCCTATAGGCTGGTATGGTTCAACGGTTGGTCACCTACTCCTTAGGCTTTGATGACCTTTGTGTAAATGCGTAGTCAGGGTCTCCTTTAAACATAGGCCTACTGTAAACAATTTGTAAAATGTAGCTATTAGGCCTGAGTGGCCTGATTATTTATTTTCATTGAGGTTCACGGTGTCTGTCCAACCACAGTTCACTGGTCTACACTTCAATCCTGAAGACACCTTTTTATTAATAAACCCTTTTCAAAGGAAAAGCCCAGGGGTCGCTCATAATCGGTCTGATTAGCCATTGAACAACACACTGAGCATGGACCCTCTTCTCAGAGTAAACACACGGTCATGGCACTGCGCACAGGTGTAGCCCCGAAACTGTGGTCGTTTACACACCTGAATTCCGCAGATATGGTCCGGTTGAGGAGTGATGGTGCTTTGATGTGTTGTTCGGTGTGCGTTCACCCAGCGAACCCAATGAAACATGTCACGCTATTTGAGTGGCTCGTCTAATGGAAATTAAAATCCGAGGGAACTCACAATGTTCCCCGCTGCGGGCCTGTGGCCATTATAATGCAGCAGCAACAACGGTATGCGCTGTTTGGTTATTTCGTCTTGCTGTTAATGGTGCAGCCCTACTAAAAACCTTATGCTGAGAACGTGGTCCGAGCCCAATACGGGAAGCGAACCGAGAAGGTGCGCAACAGGTGGCCCGATTTCTGAAATGAAAATCGGGGACATTTGTGGTTTGGCAGTCCATAAATCAACTTTATATTTGATGTTTCTGAAATAAAATAAATGTAAATAAAACAAAGACATAATTGACATTAAGCCTATTAATTATCACGGTATATGTTGTAGCCCTGTGGTAAATGATTGGGCAATAGCCTACATTTCCTGTGGTTTACTATGATAGGTCTAAACCAGCCCGAAAATAATCCAAAGTGGCGTCTCTAATACTACTGAATGTATATATAATGTTTTGATAGTCTATTGTTTATAATTGGCCATGCCTGTTTATTGTCAATATCCCCCACTAAGTCTCAAACGGTCTCAAAATTAATATTCATGAGAAAACATAAACCTTAAAGGGGTCATGTCGTGGCACCAGGTGTGAGTCTGATTATCGGATTACCGGAACTAGTCAGAAACACGTCAAGTTCCCACGACGTCAAGTCGGACACAGTTGCACTTCTCGTAGTTTGATGGCCCACCCAGTAAATGTCATCACAATGGAGGTCAACTTTTCTGCAGTCAAGGGATTTTGTTCGCCAACTGTAGTTTCATTAACAGTCTGAAGCCCCTCATTAAAAAGAACGTGATTAGAGTGATGAAGTGCAAGTTCACAAAGTCGTCTATTTTTAATAAGCATATTTCGGGAGAGGGCATGCCTATGAAAGGAGTTATGTCACATGGGAAATCCGACCAACCAGGGCAACGTTGACCGGATGTTGAGGGGAGGGTCTTATATCCACACTTATTTGAGAGCAACTGCACAGAAAACCAAACGGAAGTTGTTTTTCTGGAACTACTGCGAGTTTTGAACGCCAGGTGACTAGTCGCATAGGAAGTTATCACCGGCATTTCTGACGTTTTTCATCCCAGAATGCATCCTGACGCATGGCATGCTCATGCGCATTGCTGATCTGAGATGCGGCTAATGGGTCGGAATGATTTTCATAGTGACATCAC
Organism: Gadiculus argenteus; assembly: GCA_900302595.1. Lineage (NCBI taxonomy): Eukaryota > Metazoa > Chordata > Actinopteri > Gadiformes > Gadidae > Gadiculus > Gadiculus argenteus. The sequence continues at coordinate 12,038 of OMLJ01113642.1, forward strand.
AGCGTGGGCGTGTCCACCTAGATGTGTGCTGGATAGATCAGTCTACCAGCCTACCCAGTGGACTGTAGTAAACGTTGCTCATCTATCCTTCGTATCTCTGGGTGGACACGCCCACGCTGTGATGTCACTATGAAAATCATTCTCACCTATGCTAAACGGCTTGTACCAGCTAATCAGACCCACACCTGGTGCCACGACATGAACCCTTTAACTATTTATAGAAACGTATCCATACGCAGCCGGAGATATCAGAAATAGGGACGTCCCCTGAAAACGGGGACGAACCCTACAGGTCAACCAAGATGGCTGCCAATGATGTGTCACATGTTTCGTGGCTGTGATTGGTTGTAGGTCCATCCAATTGCCCCCAGAGAGGCATCCATTTTTTTTGGTGGAACGGTCCGTTCACTTGCATGGGCCTACCGACTTCCGGTGGTGAATTATTTTTCAATAATGACCGTTGCTATGCATATAATGACCGCTGTCAAGGAAAGTCACCTCGTATCACTCCGCAAGTAGTCCGGTAACTTATCAACCCCAGCGTACTCGGTTGCTAAGCGACGTCAACGTCTTTGGCGGACTATTGGTGCATTCACGGTCGTGGTCATAACGAGCTGGCTCGGCAGTTATGACGCTTATCCGATAAAAAACAGTCAGAACTAAACAGAACTTAGTAGGATGCGTGTCACTATAAACAATACGTCACCAACTGGGCAACTCTGTTAACAAAGTCGGACCCCATTTTCCGAATGGAAAAAGAATCATCTGAGCATCATGAGGTGTCGTTCACACTAACTTTCCGACGTCGCGAAAATGTTTTCCCCGTGATTTCCTTGTGAATTATTTTTTTCGTTTTGACAAGTAGCCATGTAAACAACGCCATGGGAAACATTTTATTTGAAAACGTTCCTTAGTAGTTCTTCCTATTTTGTTTTGTGTGTTCGCTAATACCGACTTCCAACTCTCAGTTTGTCTGGATTAAGCCATGAATGTAGACTAACCACATATTTATCAAATACACCATCCCATTTTCCATGTGATTTTTCTAATTCAACAAATGATTGTATTAAATTATACAAATGATATTAAAAACCTTATCAAATGGTCTTCACTGTGACTTTGGCATTAGCGGAGAGGGTGAACATAATGCTACAAATAATAATACGCTATGAAAAATATGAATTTTATCTGATGTCTACCAATCACAGAATAACTGTTGATAGTTATATAGCCTATGTGTGTGTATATATATATATAGAAACGTGTGGGTGGGTGTGTATATATGCATTTTTATTTTTGGCTTTAACCATATAATCTTTCACACCATCTCCCCAACTGGAATTTCATATCCCATTTTCTTAGTAAAAGTTTCTTTGAAAACATTCCTTGTTGAGCAGTTCTTCCTATTTTGTTTGTGTGTTCGCTAATACCAATTTCCAACACTCAATTTGTCTGGATTAAGGCATGAATTTAGCCAATTCAAATACCACATCCCATTTTCCACAACATTTTTCGAATTCAGCGAGTGGTTGTATTAAATTACATAAATTACATTACAAACCTTATTAAAACATGAAACATGTGAAAGTTCCAGTAAATAAACAGTTCTTTGAGAGTTTAAAGAAGTTGACCAACTGTATACAATTACATACCAACACTTTCAGAGATAAATTATTCAAGCAGCCTCTAATAAAACAAATAATCAGAAAAGGAAAACACCATACAACTACAATCACAAGACATTACGCAAGATCTAATTATCTCACACATCTAAAATATAAAAGTAAGTAAAAGCACAGCATGACTTGCCTGCATAGCAGATTCTCTTCAGCGGGTCTTTCTCAGCGTTGACCAAAAAATGAAGACAAGACAAACAAAGTGTTTGTTGTCCCCTGATGTCTCCTCTGCTCAGCAAATGGTCACATGAAACTGGGTAGCTCCCATCACGTGGTCGGCCTGACTGGGAGGTTCTTATCAGAAGGTGCTGTAAGCTACTGTATGTCATACAACATCTCACACAACGTCCTGAAGGTCATGATAATAGCAGGAGGAGAGACATGCGACTAACTTGACATTGAGTGAGTCAAATAATTACTTAAAATGACTGTCCTCGCTCACATGGCAGATTCTGTGTGTGTGTGTGTGTGTGTGTGTGCTGTGTGTGCTGTGTGTGGAGGTGCACACCGTGATACATAGATGGTAATTGATGAATACAATATATTGTTTCTCTCTAATTGGTGTTTAAAACAGTGATGACATCATGTAAGACAAGGATATGTTTTTATGTTTTGCCAATAAATCACTTGTTTATTGACTCATATTAACTGCATACTTGAAATGTAACAAATACAAAAAAAACATGTTTTTTCTGTGTTCATTAATTTAGGTAGTTTACATGACCAATGTTTAAAAGAACAAAACACAAATATTGATGAAGAATGCATTATAACACTTAAGTACATTGCATGGAGAAACAGCAAAAATATCCATAGGTTTACAGACACTTATCATTTCTTTGCACACTCCTTCTTGCACTCAGTACTGACATAGTCCACAATGATACATTATCATCCAACTGCAGCCCTTCTGTGTATCCTTATTCCTACAATCCTGAATTGTTTTTCTATACCACCCCTGTGTTCAATATGAATAGATTGAAAAAAATAAGATCATGCTGCTTAAGGTTAAAAAAAAATGAAAACAAAAAAATATAGTAAAAATCAAACTTTTACTTAAATGTTGTGTGGTAAAATAAAGTAGAGCAGTTACGTTAATTGGCAACTTTACGTTTAGCTTGTGACTGCTGTTAGCCCCATTCATAAGCAAATAAACAAAAGCCAGGCAATACAAACTCAAAGAGAAATGGGAAATAAGTTCATTGGCAATACATCTTAATTCATATATTTGAGAAGGAAAGACCCCAAGTCACATGAAGTAGTGGTTAAATAATTATAATAAATTCAATCTATAATTAAATAATCATAGTTTCCAAAGAGAACTTGGACATATTACACATCGCGTGATATCAGTAACATATCAATAATTGTTTATAATGCCAAATAGATTAAATCTTGGAATTAAAAATTACATTCTGTCCATAAGGAACCAATGAGGTGTAATTTAATAATCTGGAAATGTGGAAGTTTGTTGTGCATTTTTGGTTTGCAGATGTGTTGGTCTCTGCATGGTACTTTTCACAAGCCACTAGAGGTCGCTATTGCTCTACCTACTAAAGAGAGGACTGATGTATTTTAATTTATTTATAGGGGAATTTTGTGAACAATCGATAAATAAACCATGTCGCCATAAAAGTATGCATTTTCTCTTACAACTATTGTGTCACAATATCCTAATGTACACACACAGCATATCACCATCATCATTGTATACATTTTACTTTTTAAAAACATAAAAACCCCAACCACATGAAACAAAACCGAGCTACTTGATGCACTTATTATTGTCTCCACCAAGTCAATCACGACACTCACATTAAACAGCACAGCAGCGGCTCTTTGACTGTGGTGCCACACAATATATTCACTATTCTGGTCAGCAGAACACTGGCTCGAAAACCTAGATCCAAAGATTGATTACACAAAAATAACAGATCTCTTTCAACTTGAAAATAAAAACACAGTTTCATAACCATTGGTATTCCGTAAAACACAAGAAAAACTATATTAAGGAAGAAAGGCAATGTACAGAACAGAGTTGAATAAAAACATCCACCGACCACATTTGAAAGTCAAATGTACAATGGATTAACTATCGACCGTGAATCCTTTTGCCATGAATGACATCTGGTGAACGTTTATCTCCAAACGACTCTGCCCTTCATAGATCTATTGTCATAACTACAAGAGAGGAAATGGTAAAAATGTGTCTCCCTTTTCTCAAAAAGGTATAATTTCCCTAGGTTTCAATTGCACTTCAATATTTCTTCTGCGATGCACCTAAAAGCCCTTTTCCATCATGTTCAATTCGGTCCATTCTTTCAA
>OMLJ01113649.1:0-10305 GCA_900302595.1 Gadiculus argenteus
AAATGAAGGCTATGGCATTTCAGAAAGCTGTATTTCCAAATAAAGGCAAGTATACTAATGGTCATGGTTATTATGTAATATAACGGTGCAGATCTTTGTGCTGTTTTTCATCAAGATTCAGGTAGAGAACTTTTAACTGTGTGTCTTTCTCTCTCCCCCCCCCACACACACACACACACACACACACACACACACACACACACACACACAGACAGGGAGAGAGAGATAAACTCATAGTAAGTACCACTACTAAGTCTACTAAGAGATTGTAAAAATAGAATTATAAAAATGTCATATTAACGCAATATATGATGTAAGTAGCACTTTCTGTATGTCACTCTGTGGCCATTAAGTAAGGTAAGGGGAATATTGGGGAATGAACAGCACAGAACACAAAATCAGATACTCAACTGTTTATTTGATTTATTTTGCACAATGCACAAAGCAACAAAAAACATAACAAGACCCAGATGATAGAACATAATCTTAAACAAATTACAGATCCCCTGTAACTTGTCCAACACAATCACGTATATTGATGGCATCTTCAGTTGAGCCAATAGGATTGTGTACACTGTAAAATAATGATAATGGGAGGATAAGAACATAATGGCTGAATTTTGTTTTTAATCCACATTAGAGGAAGCTAATGCAAAGCTTTGCTAAATACAACACAATATATTGGGATTTCCCAGAAAACAAGTGACAGTTATTAACAGCAGTTAGAATGGATAGTTTCCAAAAAATGTATCGGCAATGAAGGTCATTATAACACACAAGAAATGTTTATGAAGCTCCAGCTGTAAATTGAGTAAACATACTTCTGCGATGCTTATATTGTATCAAAATTCCAAAGCAAAGGGAGATTTTTCATAAACAGAAACAAGTGAATTTATATTTTTCTTTTTGTCTGGATGATTAAACATAATTTCAATAGATATTACTATTCTTACTATATCTACTTTTTTCATGCAGACAGCTAGATACAAATATAACATACTTTCTTTAATAACAATTTATTAAAGCAAATGGAAATTAACTATTGTTGATAATTTGGTACAATGGTAGATGATCAATAAATTTGACTATGTACAAAAGAAGTCATACAATTTTACAATACAATTCCATCTTATTTACAATTGAATGGGACTTTAAACAATCTCACGTGTGGTGAATACAATTTGGAAATTTGCTGTGGATTAACCAAAGTAAAAAGGTAAAATTAAAAAAATCTCTTTTACATTTAAATTCTGAACACTCAGTAATGAATTAGATTGTACACGAGTGTTTGATTCATCTTATAATTCATTTTTTCGGTGACACGGATAGCTCAAGTTTTGGAAAGCGGAAACCTCTAGAACCACTATCACTACTTGAGGATGACGACAATCTAGATTTTTTGGATGGGAGAGAAACACCACCACCCCCCTCCACTCTTGCTTCACTATCTTCTCCAAGGGACACCTCATATGATCCCTTTGACTTTGACCCAAAACCACCAAAGGTTCCAAACTTTAACTTTCCTTTCTTTCCTTTGACTTTGGCTCCCCCTAGATCTAAAGAAATGTCACCACCCTCCGATTCTAAGTGAGCTGATGGTGAACTGAGAGCAAGCCCAGTCTCATCACTCAAAGAAGGCTGGTGCTTTGATTTCTTTAATAGATCCAGTGAGGCAGACTTTCCTTTAGCTGACAGATGAAGCCCTGAGCCTCCACCTACCTCTAACTTTCCACTCTTTCCACTCCCACTTATATCAAAATCAGTCCCAACATTTAAATCACCTCCACTGCCACCCTTTCCTTTGGATTTGCCAAATAATTTTGGCATCTTACCCTTCACTTTTCCTTCGCTTTGGCTAAGTTCTGGACTTGGGACTTCAATATTCTGTGCACCACCATGAAAACTAACAGAGGGGGACTGCATTTTAATGTCTCCACCAACTGCTGTTCCTGAATCAATATCTACTCCAACTTCTGTACGACCTGCTATGTGAGGCAGAGCAATGCCAAACTTTGGAACTTTGATTTTGGGAAATGCTACTGTACCTTCTGGGTACTGAAAGTCACTGGATGTTTTCCCCCCTGAGGTGCTCATAGCTATTTTCCCACTTTCCTTAAAATCTAGTTTTGGACCTTGTAGACCTGCTGACACTGATGACTGATGTCTTTCTCCGTTTAGATTAACATCAATATCTGGGCCAACTACATTTGGCATACCCATGTCAAGTGAACCACTAATATTTGAATCTTTTAGTTTAGCATCTAGGCTGCCAGATGGCAAATCTATGTCTGATGATCTCAAAGCACCTGACGAAGAGATATCCCCTTTGACTTTCGGCGATTTAATGTCAAATTCTACATCAGGGAAATGTAGTTTACCAAACAGATGCTTCTTGGTCTTCTCTCCTTTGACATTAAGGCCAGGCGTGTCTACATCCAGCTCTACCATTGAAGTGTCCATGTCAGTTTCAGATGGTTTTGCCTTGGCCTTCATTTTAGGAAGTTTAAATTTTCCTTTCTTTCCCTTAACATTTAGGTCTATATCGGGGGCATTGATATGTGCTTCAGCACTTGGAAGGCTAATTTCTGCCTTCGGACTTTTGCCACCCATATTGAATTTTGGTGTCTTAAGTTTTGCTTCAGGTCCTTGCACTTCTGTGCCCTTTATTCCAAATTTGGGACCTTTGAACCTGGGAAATGTCACACTTGTTTTTGCAGCCTCCAAAGATGCACCCTCAACATTAATTGTTGGTGTCCTGATGTTGAGATCAGAGCCTCCAACATTTCCGGAAGCACCCAATTCTCCCTTCACCTTTGGACCTTTCAAGTTGATATCAATTTCGGTTTCGATTGGGTTGGTATTGAATTCTGGTGATTTTACTTTGGGCCCTTTGATAGCAAAGTCACTACCTTCAACTTCAAATTGACCACCTTTTATTGAAACATCAGCATCTCCCTTTAGCGTGGGTCCTTTCAAACTGAAATCTGGCATTGAAATATGAGGTCCTGAGATGGAAGGCATTTTGAATTTGGGTCCTTTTATTTTGCCACCAGGGCCTTCAATGTCAATTTCTGGTCCTTTGATATCAACTTCAGGTGCTTTGATGTCAATGTCTGCTTTGGGAAGATCAATGTCAACATCGGGAGACCCAATCTTTGGACCTTTGAAGCCAAATGATGGCATTTTAATCGTTGGCATTTTAAATCCGCCTTCAGGACCTTCAATATCAACATCTGGACCTTCAATTTCCACTTTTGGTGCTTTGATGTCCCCTTGAATCGTTGGAATTGACATATCTACATCACCCTTGAAACTTGGTCCTTTCAGATTGAAGTCTAGATCAGGCATGGAAAGCTTTGGTCCGGAGATGGAAGGCATTTTGAACTTCGGTCCTTTAATTTTGCCATCAGGGCCCTCAACATCGATTTCTGGGGCTTTGATATCAACAATTGGTGCTTGAATGTCAATATCTGCTGTGGGAAGACCAAGGTCTACACCAGGCCCCTCAATCTTTGGACCTTTGAAGCCAATAGATGGCATTTTAATCTTTGGCATTTTAAATCCACCTTCAGGACCTTCAATATCAACATATGGACCTTCAATTTCCACTTTTGGTGCTTTGATGTCCCCTTGAATCGTTGGAATTGACGCATCTACATCACCCTTGATACTTGGTCCTTTCAGATTGAAGTCTACATCAGGCATGGAAAGCTTTGGTCCAGAGATGGAGGGCATTTTGAACTTGGGGCCTTTGATTTTGCCATCAGGGCCCTCAACATCAATTTCTGGTACTTTGATATCAACATTAGGTGCTTCAATGTCAATGTCTGCTTTTGGAAGATCAAAGTCTACATCTGGACCCTCGATCTTTGAACCTTTGAAGCCAAATGACGGCATTTTGAACTTTGGCATTTTAAATCCAGCATCAGGTCCTTCAATGTCAACATGTGGACCTTCAATTTCCATTTTTGGGACTTTGATGTCTCCTTCAAAATTTGGTAAGGAAACATTTGCATCACCCTTCAGTTTAGATCCTTTCAGCTGAATGTCTACATCAGGCATGGATATTTTAGGCCCAGTGATGGACGGTGAACCCATATCAATGTTAACTTTTGGCAGATTGACATCAACTTCAGGAACTTCCACTTTAGGACTTTTCATTCCAAATGATGGCATTTTGAATTTGGGCATTTTAAATCCACCTCCTGCACCTTTAATATCGATATCTGGTGCATCAATTTCCACTTTTGGTGATTTCAGATCTCCTTCAATCTTTGGAACTGACAAATCCACATCTCCCTTGAGCTTTGGTCCTTTCAAATTGAAGTCAACATCAGGCATCGAAATGTGAGGTCCTGAGAGGGAGGGCATTGTAAATTTGGGTCCTTTTATTTTGCCAGCAGGGCCTTCAATGTCAATTTCTGGTCCTTTGATGTCAACTTCAGGTGCATTGATGTCAATGTCTGCCTTGGGAAGGTCAATGTCAACATCCGGTCCCTCAAACTTTGGACCTTTAAAGCCAAATGATGGCATTTTCATATGTGGCATTTTAAATCCGCCTCCTGCACCTTTAATATCAATATCTGGTGAATCAATTTCCACTTTTGGCAAATTCAGGTCTCCTTCAATCTTTGGACCTGACATATCTACATCCCCCTTTACCTTTGGTCCTTTCAAATTGAAGTCAACATCTGGCATTGAAATATGAGGTCCTGAGATGGAAGGCATTTTGAATTTAGGTCCTTTTATTTTGCCACCAGGGCCTTCAATGTCAATTTCTGGTCCTTTGATATCAACTTCAGGTGCTTTGATGTTAATGTCTGCCTTGGGAAGATCAATGTCAACATCCGGTCCCTCAATTTTTGGACCTTTAAAGCCAAATGATGGCATTTTAATTTTGGGCATTTTGAATCCACCTTCAGGGCCCTCAATATCAACATCTGGGCCTTCAATTTCCACTTTTGGTGTTTTGATGTCCCCTTTGATCTTTGGAACTGACACATCAACATCACCCTTAAGCTTTGGTCCTTTCAAATTGAAGTCTAGGTCAGGCATCGAAATGTTAGGTCCGGAGATGGAGGGCATTTTGAATTTGGGTCCTTTTATTTTGCCACCAGAGCCTTCAATGTCAATTTCTGGTCCTTTGATATCAACTTCAGGTGCTTTGATGTCAATGTCTGCCTTGGGTAGTTCAATGTCAACATCCGGTCCCTCAAACTTCGGACTTTTGATGCCAAATGATGGCATTTTAATTTTGGGCATTTTAAATCCGCCTTCAGGGCCCTCAATATCAACGTCTGGGCCTTCAATCTCTACTTTTGGTGTTTTGATGTCTCCTTCAATCTTTGGAACTGATATGTCCACATCACCTTTGAACTTGGGTCCTCTCAAATTGAAGTCTAGATCAGGCATTGTAATGTTAGGTCCGGAGATGGAGGGCATTTTGAATTTGGATCCTTTAATTTTGGCATCTGGGCCTTCAACATCGATTTCTGGTCCTTTGATATCAACTTTTGGTGCCTTGATGTCAATGTCAGCCTTGGGAAGATCGATGTCAACATCGGGTCCCTCAAACTTTGGACCTTTGAAGCCAAATGATGGCATTTTCATGTGTGGCATTTTAAATCCGCCTCCTGCACCTTTAATATCGATATCTGGTGCTTCAATTTCCACTTTTGGCGATTTAAGTTCTCCTTCAATCTTTGGACCTGACATATCTACATCCCCCTTGAGCTTTGGTCCTTTCAAATTGAAGTCAACATCAGGCATTGAAATATGAGGCCCTGAGATGGAAGGCATTTTGAATTTGGGTCCTTTTATTTTACCACCAGGGCTCTCAACGTCAATTTCTGGTCCTTTGATATCAACTTTGGGTGCCTTGATGTCAATGTCTGCCTTGGGAATTTCAAAGTCAACTTCCGGCCCTTCAATCTTTGGACCTTTGGAGCCAAATGATGGCATTTTAATTTTTGGCATTTTAAATCCGCCTTCGGGACCCTCAATATTAACATCTGGGCCTTCAATTTCCACTTTTGGTGTTTTGATGTCTCCTTTGATCTTTGGACCTGACATATCTACATCACCCTTGAGTTTTGGTCCTTTCAAATTGAAGTCTACATCAGGCATTGAAATGTTAGGTCCTGAAAGAGAGGGCAGTTTGAATTTACCCCCTTTAATTTTGCCATCTGGGCCTTCAAAGTCGATTTCTGGTCCTTTTATATCCACATTTGGTGCTTCAATGTCAATGTCTGCTTTTGGAATATCAAAGTTTACGTCTGGACCCCCTAGCTTTGGACTTTTAATGCCAAATGATGGCATTTTGATCTTTGGCATTTTAAATCCACCTTCTGGCCCTTTGATATCAACATCTGGACCTTCTACTTCCATTTTGGGTGATTTTAGGTCTCCTCTGATCTTTGGACCTGACATGTCTACATCACCCTTGAGAGTAGGTCCTTTCAAATTGAAGTCTACATCAGGCATCGAAATGTTAGGTCCGGAGAGAGAGGGCATTTTAAATTTGGGTCCTTTAATTTTGCCACCATGACTTTTAGCGTCGATTGCTGGTCCTGTAACATCAACTGCAGGTGCTTTGATATCAATGTCTGCTGTCGGAAGATCAATGTCCACTTTTGGCACCTCTGTTTTCGTACCTCTGAAGCCAAATGATGGCATCTTCATTTTTGGCATTTTGAACCCACCTTCTGGCCCTTTGATATCAAGATCTGGTCCTTCCATTTGGATATTTGGTGTTTTGATGTCTCCTTTGATCTTTGGAACTGACAAGTCCACATCACCCTTGACTTTAGGTCCTTTCAAATTGAAGTCTACATCAGGCATTGAAATATGAGGTCCTGAGATGGAGGGCATTTTGAATTTCGGCCCTTTAATCTTAGCATCCGGGCCTTCAACATCAATTTCTGGTCCTTTAATATCAAGATTAGGTGCCTTGATGTCAATTTCTGCCTTGGGAAGGTCAATGTCAACATCCGGTCCGTCAATCTTTGGACCTTTGAAGCCAAATGACGGCATATGGAGCTTTGGCATTTTAAATCCACCATCAGGACCTTCAATATCGATATCTGGACCTTCAATATCCACTTTTGGTGTTTTGATATCCCCTTTAATCTTTGGAACTGGCACATCCACATCAACCTTTACCTTGGGTCCTTTCAAATTGAAGTCTAGATCAGGCATTGATATTTTTGGACCTGAGATGGAGGGCATTTTGAATTTGGGGCCTTTGATTTTGCCATCAGGTCCTTCAAGGTCAATTTCTGGTCCTTTGATGTCAACATTGGGTGCTTGAACATCAATGTCCATTTTTGGAAGATCAATGTCAACTTCTGGTCCCTCAAGCTTTGGACCCTTGAAGCCAAATGATGGCATTTTGAATTTTGGCATTTTAAATCCGCCTTCGGGACCCTCAATATCAACATCTGGGCCATCAATTTCCACTTTTGGTGTTTTGATGTCTCCTTCAATCTTTGGAACTGACATGTCTACCTCACCCTTAAGCTTTGGTCCTTTCAAATTGAAGTCTAGATCAGGCATCGAAATGTTAGGTCCGGAGATGGAAGGCATTTTGAATTTGGGTCCTTTTATTTTGCCACCAGAGCCTTCAATGTCAATTTCTGGTCCTTTGATATCAACTTCAGGTGCTTTGATGTCAATATCTGCCTTGGGAAGATCAATGTCAACATCCGGTCCCTCTATCTTTGGGCCTTTAAAGCCAAATGATGGCATTTTAATTTTGGGCATTTTGAATCCACCTTCGGGGCCCTCAATATCAACATCTGGGCCTTCAATTTCCACTTTTGGTGTTTTGATGTCCCCTTTGATCTTTGGAACTGACATATCTACATCACCCTTGAGCTTTGGTCCTTTCAAATTGAAGTCTAGATCAGGCATCGAAATGTTAGGTCCAGAGATGGAAGGCATTTTGAATTTGGGTCCTTTAATTTTGCCACCAGAGCCTTCAATGTCAATTTCTGGTCCTTTGATATCAACTTCAGGTGCTTTGATGTCAATGTCTGCCTTGGGTAGTTCAATATCAACATCCGGTCCGTCAAACTTTGGACTTTTGAAGCCAAATGATGGCATTTTCATGTGTGGCATTTTAAATCCTCCTCCGGCACCTTTAATATCAATATCTGGGCCTTCAATTTCCACTTTTGGCGCTTTGATGTCTCCCTCAATCTTTGGACCTGACACATCTACATCACCCTTAAACTTGGGTCCTCTCAAATTGAAGTCTACATCAGGCATTGTAAGTTTTGGTCCTGAAATTGAGGGCATTTTGAATTTGGGGCCTTTTATTTTGCCGCCAGGGCCTTCAATGTCAATTTCTGGTCCTTTGATATCAACTTCAGGTGCTTTGATGTCAATGTCTGCCTTGGGAAGATCAATGTCAACATCCGGTCCCTCAACCTTCGGACCTTTGAAGCCAAATGACGGCATTTTAATTTTTGGCATTTTAAATCCGCCTTCGGGACCCTCAATATCAATGTCTGGGCCTTCAATTTCTACTCTTGGTGCTTTGATGTCTCCTTCAATCTTTGGAACTGATATGTCCACATCACCTTTGAACTTGGGTCCTTTCAAATTGAAGTCTAGATCAGGCATTGACATTTTTGGTCCTGAGAGAGAGGGCATTTTGAATTTACCCCCTTTAATTTTGCCATCAGGGCCTTCAAAGTCAATTTCTGGTCCTTTGATATCCACATTTGGTGCTTCAATGTCAATGGCTGCTTTTGGAATATCAAAGTTTACGTCTGGACCCTCTAGCTTTGGACTTTTAATGCCAAATGATGGCATTTTGATCTTTGGCATTTTAAATCCACCTTCAGGCCCTTCAATATCAACATCAAGACCTTCAATTTCCACTTTTGGTGTTTGGAAGTCCCCTTCAATCTTTGGACCTGACATATCTACATCACCCTTGAGCTTCGGTCCTTTCAAATGGAAGTCTACATCAGGCATCGAAATGTTAGGTCCGGAGAGAGAGGGCATTTTGAATTTTGGTCCTTTTATTTTGGCGTCTGGGCCTTCCAGGTCGATTTCTGGACCTTTGATGTCAACTTTTGGTGCTTTGATGTCAATGTCTGCCTTGGGAAGCTCAATGTCCAATTCTGGTCCATCCAGCTTTGTTCCTTTGAAGCCAAATTTGGGCATTTTAAACTTTGGAAGTTTGAAGCCAGAATCTGGAGTCTTAACATCCAAATCCACAGATCCTGAGTCAAAATGTGGTGACTTTATATCCGACTCCACATTTGGAAGAGATGCATCAAAGTCAGCCTTTGCTTTAGGTCCTTTAATGTTCATATCCACATCAGGTAGTGTAATCCTTGGGCCTGATATTGTTGGCATCTTGAATTTGGACCCTTTAACTTTAGGACTAGTTGCATCCATGTTAACTTCAGGACCCTCTAGGTTTCCTTTGGAGCCCTTGATTTTTACGTCTCCATGCCCTAATTTAACATCAAATTCAGGCGCTTTGACTTTTGTTCCCTTGAATCCAAATTTAGGCATTTTAAATTTGTGCTTTTTAGATACATCAGCACAATCAATTGACATATCAGGACTGTCAATTACAGGATTTGGCAATGTCATGGCTCCCTCAATACCGCCCTTCAACTTTGACCCTTTCAAACCAAAGTCAACATCAGGCAACGATAATTTGGGTCCAGATAGTTTCGGAGACTTCAGCTTCGGCCCTTTAAGGTCCACCCCTGGAGATTCTATGTTGATACTAGCTCCTTTTATCTCTCCTTTTGGCATATTGATTTCTCCTTCGATTTTTGGAACTGACATATCTACATCACCCTTAAACTTTGGTCCTTTCAAATTGAAGTCTAGATCAGGCATAGAAATGTTAGGTCCGGAGATGGATGGCATTTTGAATTTGGATCCTTTAATTTTGGCATCTGGGCCTTCAAGATCGATTTCTGGTCCTTTGATATCAACTTTGGGTGCCTTGATGTCAATGTCTGCCTTGGGAAGATCAATGTCAACATCCGGTCCCTCTATCTTTGGGCCTTTGAAGCCAAATGATGGCATTTTGATTTTGGGCATTTTGAATCCACCTTCGGGGCCCTCAATATCAACATCTGGGCCTTCAATTTCCACTTTTGGTGTTTTGATGTCCCCTTTGATCTTTGGAACTGACATATCTACATCACCCTTGAGCTTTGGTCCTTTCAAATTGAAGTCTAGATCAGGCATCGAAATGTTAGGTCCAGAGATGGAAGGCATTTTGAATTTGGGTCCTTTAATTTTGCCACCAGAGCCTTCAATGTCGATTTC
>OMLJ01113652.1:0-10885 GCA_900302595.1 Gadiculus argenteus
AGAGTCATACACCAACATGGTAGGCCAGCTGATCATGAAATAATGAATGGGAACTCAAGAAAAATTATGGTGACATTAAAGCCAGTTGTATTTGGGTTCCAGGTGGACGACCTCAAAGAAGTGGTGTTGAAGTTGGCAGCGGCGGACAAGCTTCGCTCGCAGGGCTTCCTTCGATCCAGGCAGAGCTTACCTAAGACCAATAAGAGGGGTGAGCATTGAGATTCAGTGTTGTGCCGTTGCATGGGAATTGTTTAGATTAGGTGTGATTGTATTGCCATTGTCCAGAGCCAAGAGGGATCACAGAACCAAGGCATCTAATTAAATGGCAAATGGGAGATGACAATAAATTCACATTAGTCCTACTGTTATCCCTGTTATATCCCTTATACTAACATGGATGCCTTCATATCAAGCGTGCTTGACTTGAGCATTACTTGGTTAACCAAAAGTAAAGTGAGGGGAAGATTGAAGATCTTCCTTGTTGCCGTCATAAAGCCCTCCCAGTCTTTTCCTGTCAGGATGAGGTAATCCAGGTATAGAGCGGTTAACAGCTCTTAGGGGTCAACTTCGAGTCAGCTAAATAACTGTAGTTCATCTGGGGGGCTGAGGTTGTAAAAAAATGACACGTGTTTGACACGTGCTGTAAATATTTCCCATAATACTTGTATAACCTGTATAATGTGCCGTGACAATTACTGCACATTGTCATGCATTCTACTTACTGTTAACTGGTTAAACCTATGGTCATACCCTGGTCATACCTGTGTGTGTGATAATTAATTCACCATGTGATAATTAATTCACCATGATATGATAACTGATGAGGTGATTAACTCATCCCGTATACAGGGGAAATTGGTAGCAAACATTGGATTTAGGGTTTTTTTTTTTTTCTTATATATTTTTCTTTCTTGTTTCCTTGACAGCCTGCTTCTGGAAATACTGTGTGACCAACTAGGACGTTTCCATGACGATCAAAGATTCTCATCCTCATCATAGTCTTGTGTTGAAAAACCTTTATCTTTGACACAAAATATTGTTTTATACATATTGCCAACAATATAAAAAATATGTATTCAAATATATTTTTTTAAAGTTTAATATTGTATCTCTTTGTTGTCAAAAATAATCTTGTGTTGAATTTATTCATATAAATAAAAAAAGTTATTGCTAATATGTTCCCTAATTATCTCTCTCCCTCTCTCTCTTTATCTCTCTCTCACCCATTTCAGTCTCACTTCGTCATTAACGATCATACATATGCACACAGACTCTAAATGTGTCATACAGGTTAACTCTTAACTTATGGTATTATATATTAAGACTAATGCAATTTAACAAATAGTCCTGTAGACTGTTGAATTGTCCGGGCCAGGTATAATCTTCTGACTTTATAGCAGGTCAACTGAGTTCTACTGGGAGAAAAACCCAGGTGAACACAATTAGTTCTAATTAATGCAGGTGACAGGAATCTAACGAACAATTAATTATTATTATGATCATGATTATTAATCATAATCATAATAATAATAATAAGAAGAAGAAGAATAAGAATAATCATAATAATAATAATACATAGTAGTCGGTAACTTTATTAATAAATGTCCTCCGCCAAACGTACAGGCGTTATTTGGACTGTTCTTGATGTAAAGCAGAGAACTTTGCAAAAATATCAGCACCGACATCGAAGGACTACCGTATATAATACTAATAGTACTACATAGTAATAGTATTCCAATCCATATTATGAGTTGAAACGCTCTTCTTTTTTTTTTAAACTATTATCTACATAATTGCTGCCCAATGGTAGAATAACACACACACGCACACACACACGCACGCACGCACACGGCACACACACACACACACACACACACACACACACACACACACACACACACACACACACAAATACACACACACACACAAACACACAGCGGCACAAATTAAAACATTAATGCAAATTATTTAATACAAAATATATTTATTTGTATAACTTTAACATTAAAAATCATTGCTATGGAACTGTAATCACTGTTTTCTGATTTGAATTACACTAGAATTGTCATTATCAACAATAATTATGTTAAATCTGTTTATTTACAATATAGACACAAAGAGCTAAATGCTAAATTAGATAACCATTCAATCACATACATCCTTTTTCTGTGGGAATTATTACACAGACACATATGCAATATATTCAGATCAGTTCTATTATTCTATAGTATCATTTGGGGGTGTCAGCTAGAATCCTAGTGCAAATGAAATATCATTCTTTGTATCTTTGGACTCCTGCCAATGGATCCCCGAACACATTATTCAGAGGAGGGAACACAAACAACTTTATTTCCTTTTGTTGGCCACACTGAAGTAGGCCTTCTCGATTTCAATGTCGGCCGGACACGTCTGGCTGAACTCTTCTCTCTCTGAGGCGTTCTGAAGGTACTGCCACACGCCCACGAACTGGGCTGGGATGTCAAAGTTGCAATACTTCTTGGCAGCAATCTAAGAAATGCAAAAGTAAACACTGTGATGGTGAACAGAATTGAACAGCTTGCTATTCAATATGATCGGTAATTACCAGTACTTAGCAATCCACTCTATAAATCCTATTTTAGGTTGACTCTCTTAACCAAAGATACACCCTTTTCAAACCTGCCCCTATTTGTTTCTTTGAGACTGAGGTCTACACTAACAATATTACATGCAATACTTTTCAATCAATTTTACCTTGATGACATGCAGTCTGGGCAGCAGATTGCAGTCCGCCAGAGTGAGGTGATTTCCATCAAGGAACTTCCTCTTGGACATGATGATATTTTGACTGGAGTTTTGGTCGATCTCTTGAGGAAGCGGTGATATCAGGTAGTCGTCAAGACGCTTGAACTCCCGTAGAAGATTTCTTTCATGGACTAAACACAAAACAAGAAACATTGTTATGGTTTTATTCTTAAGCATTATTTCGTTTTTTATTTGGATAATCAGTGAGAAAACTAGATAATGTCTGTAACTTTATAAATACTTAATGGACTCCTCCAAACGTACAGGCGTTATTTGGACTGTTCTTGATGTAAGCAGAGAATTTAGCAAAAATGTCAGCACCGACATCGAAGGACTCTTTGTTGAGAGGGCTCAGGTGAGGGTACCTGTGGAGGAGAAAGGGGAAAGCTGGAGGTGGGTTTGCAGCTTATGAAGATATATATTCATGTTTAATCACCAGTTTATCTTTTGCAGCATATTACTATATCTTCTATTACTCAACAGCAGTACGGCTACCAGTAATCATACTACTACTAGTACATACTATGAATACATACTACTACTACTACTACTACTACTTATAATATGACTACTGTTACGACTACTAGTACATACTACTACTACTACTACTACTACTACTACTAATAATAATAATAACAATTATAACATCAATGTCATATAGTAATGCACTGAGTGTAAATCCTCAACATAATTACACATCTATAGCACTTCAAAAACATGAACAGAGGTCATTCATTCATCTAACAGAGATCCTGTAATAATATAGTGTACTCTTTCTATCCCCCACAGCTATTTTCCATGACCTAACACATGAGCCTTATAGTTTCCAAGGTCTGGAGGTGGAGGGGTGAAGGCTTCAGGCAGGCCTTCTGTTCTATAATGAATACACTCTGTATTACCTGGGTGGGGCCAATGTTTGTTCAAGAAACTCCTCGATCTTAATGAAGTCCGTTTGGAGCGTTCCATTATACAGGAGGAAAGGAGGGTTGGTTCCAGGAGCCAGGTCCTTCAGCTCTGCTGGTTTCCTGCGCACAAGGCAGAGAGGATAAGTGGTGTGTGAGTAAGTGAGTGAGGGCTTTATCTTCATCTTCTTTATCTTTATCTTTTTGTTCACTATCCCTCAAACGACGAGGTCACATTCATCTCAGTTTGTTATCTAGCGTGTTAGGATCATTGTGTCCCTCTGATGCCGTGGACATAGTGGGAGGGGTGATACAGGGTGTGGGGTAGATTTTTGAATTGACCAATGATTGGTGATTTAGTGAACAACACACAGGTGTGGTCGGCTGTCATCAAAATCCACTTTTAATAGTTTGCTCAACAGCATTGGCAGTGAGGGCTTTATTGAAGGCTCAGTTGTACAAAAAAAGGTGTGGTTTTTAAAGCACACATGGTCCTTTGAGCATGCTGTGTTTAACAAGGGAAAGTAAGGGAAAAGCCTACTTACAGTTGAAACAAGTTGGCATTTTATGAAAACAAATATCCTGAAGCTTCTGTGTAAAAGCCCTTGTGGGCCAGATGCTCAGGAAGTTCAGCGACAGGGAGGAGGGTAGCTTACTTCCTCATATCGACCGTGGTCACTGTGAACTTGACTCCTTTCAGCCACAGAACCATGAAGAGTCTTTGGCAGAATGGACAGTTCCCCACATTCTCACCATCATGCCCAGCCTGGAGAAAACAGACACACAAAGAAACAGATAAGAAGAGGCAATCAGAAAGCTGTGACCCTATCCAGTCTTTGATTTGTACTGTATTCATACAACGTGGATTTTATGATACCATAAGTACACAATCACACATTAACTGGATGTTCCCTGATTTTAAGAGAATGGCCTGTACAGCTCTGACCATGATTACACTCTTCCCACGCCTCTCCCCCGTCTCTTTGATAAAGTACACAGTGAGGCTGGGCCTCTTACCTTTCAAAGGGGGAAACAATTAAACATGTTGGAGGGAAAGATGGAATGGCACCATTTTACTGTTCCTCATTCCTCCCTGACGCCCTATCCAGGCAGTGTGCCAGGTCCATTGGTATACAGCTTCAGTAAACATTGCAGAGGATAGCAGTGGTTTCTTAGGGTGGTTTTATTATTTAATTAGTTGTATTATATATGTTATAATTATAATACTCTACTATATGTTTTCCCTGGCTGGGACATAGTGCCGTTGACCAAATTAATTAAAAAAAAGTACCTGCATGTGCGTTTGTGTTACTTTGTGTGTAAATTAAACTACCCTTAAACTTCTGTAGGTAATAATTAAACGTTGACATTGAAATTAGCTTTTGGTAAAATAATGCAGGCCTGGTTATCATAATATTCATATTCATAATATTATAGATCATTTCGTAAACTTTCGTCAACTTTTCCAAGTTTGTATGTCTAGTAAGTGGGCCTGGCACAGGTTTGCATGCAGGGGCTTCCAGAAAACACTTGCTCCATCTGGGTGAGCATTGATAAGATGGACTCCAGCGTCTGTCATCAGACTTTGCTGATAAAAACTGAAAACGCGTGGAGGAGGAGGTTACACAAACACACAGGCTCCTCTCCCTCAGCTGCACTTTGTAGCTCCATATGGTGCCCTTCAAATTAAGTTTCCTCTGAATAACATTAACTTCATGCACCCCTCTGACCTTATAACAAAGCCAGGGTTGAATGCTATAGTGGTTAAAGAATTCAGAGTGAATCATGCACACTGATGCACACACGAAAACCATTTTGAAAAAATTGTTTGGTACTATAGTCATACTGTGTCTTTGAATACTTATTTCAAGTGAAGGGAATGCCTATTTAATTAGGGAGAAATATACACAAATATACCTATTTCACTCCAATTTCATTAGGGAAAAATAAATAAAGGAAGTTATTCACAGAAACTGAAATAAAGCTATGCCCTGAAATCCCCCGCCCCCCCCTCCTTGAAAGAAGCCTAACCGACATGAAAAGTTATCAAAGTTAGTTAAAATTTCATAAAATATAGTAGGAGTAATAATAAGAGTTATTAAAGATTTGACAAATGAATCACAGATTAAATTAACCAAAGCTGATCACTTGGCCATACAATTGGGGTCTAAGTGACCATATGTGACGTAAACAAAACCAATTGACCCACCTTGATGAACAGCTCGATGAGAGGTTCTACTTCAGAGCTCTGTCGCAGCGCCATTATATTAAAACAAGGCAGTCGTGTCAAACAAACCAATAACAAAAAGTCCTCCAAAGGGTTGTCTCCGAAGAACCTTCCCGATCGAGTGATGCTGCGGTGGATACAGAGCGCTTAAGGTGATGGAGTGGACTCTGACAGGAGGAGGTGTCCTGTGAGGGTTCCCTGACTTGAACTCAGATTTAACAGGAGTGTCAGGGTGGACGTTCCAGACCTCTGAGGTGTGTGCATGACTTCAATCTACTACAGTGTTTTTGTCCGGGCCGTAGCGAGGGGGCGTTCCTGGCTGTACGCGCGTTAGTCATGGGCGATTCGCGAACGATTCGTGTCAGAACGAACGAATCCCGAAGGTGACCGAAGAGAACCGAGTCCCAAAACAAGAGAACTGATTCTTCTATTCCTTTTTTTTTTTTAAACATATTTTTAACATAATACAAAAATATGGTCACGTAAATAAAAGACACAAACGAACAGAGCTTCGTCTCCCCTAGACCTAATGCCGCGTTCACACCAAAAGCGGCGGAGCGGCGCGCCTCCATACAAAGTCAACGTAGAGACGCGAGAACGAATATAGAACGAATCAAACGAACGATTTGTTATAGTGACGGGAACTGAAATAACTGGTTCCCGGAGAAGAACCGTTTTGCCCATGCCCAACGCACGTCTTTGAGCGATGAGGGCGGGGCGCACAAAGTCGGCGGGGAACAGCCCTCCTACCCTCAGCCAGAATATAAGAGCGCAGCTTAAAATAGCTATTTCAACATTGTACTAAACAATGCACCGCGTTAACTATTGACTCAAAGGGCAAATATTGATTCAATTTTAGTGTTAGAATTAAGATCAATTTCACCTTTCTCATAATGTTGTGTATCCTATTATCTGTAAACAGGAGAGCACAATGGGGACCAGGTAGTGGTGGTGACACCTAATGTAACGCTACAGCCCAGAAAGAAAGCTCCAAAGAAAGAAAGAAAATCTCATGCCTATTACTAGGTATATTTTTTATACGTTTGTAGGGTTAAAAAAAATAGAAGACGGGACAGGAAGAGTTTATATGATGACAAGGAAAAAAATACGTCTTTTCAGATAATTTCTGGTACTTTCAACATTTACGAGAAATTAAAGAAGTGAAAGTGGAAATGGTTGGAAAGGAGTGATATAAAAATAAAAAGGGGAACCCCGTCAGCTGTGATAAAGCCTTATGTGACCTCATGGGGAGGAGGCACAAGGACCACGAAGCTTTTCGGGATACATTGTGTGATGTGTTAAGATGACTTTATATTGTAGCCTATTATTGAGAACGTACTTAAGTTGTTAACATTATTTTGGTGTCACTTAACGATGAAGGTACATTAATAAACCATTAATTAACATTTGTTGATGTAGAATTCATTATTTACTAACAGTTAACGAATGTCTAGTAATAATTGTTTAGTGGTGTTAACTACATGTTAACTACAGTATTAATTCTATAAATTATTCAATAGTGTGTAGGGTTGACCTAGTAATAAATCATGACCCTAACCCCTATGTTAATGCTGTATATGTTTGCCTATTAAGGCATTAACTAATCAATGTATTGTCATTGAGTAATTTGATATACTGGCGTTTGGCCGTGGTGCTTAATGCTCTTATGGGTCCCTGGTTTCTGCTTTTCTTTGGTATTGAAATGAAAGAGAACCAGTGCCCCACCTTGTCCAGTCATTTAATCCAGTTTAGCACCCTACATTATATGTTGGTGAGGTCAACGGTTTAACAAGCCCACTGTCTAGGGAACCTAAATCCGATTGTGGTCATTTGTTTAGCCAAGTGTATAATAGGGGTTGGATTACAAAGTCGTCAGTACAAGGAAAGGCAGAAGCATTCCTGTAAATTAGACAATAAGCAGGCATAATTATAGCAAGAAGCCGCCAGAAATACACAAAACACTCTTGCTCACTCATTATTGAATTACAATCCTCTTCCAATCATACAATCGTCAGTCCCTACATAGTCATACTTTGGAGTTACTTGGAAATATTACTCACTCTCTTGACACTAGGAGGTGAATGGAATTTCCCCTGATAATATGCCTGGGAGTGCCAAAGTAAGATGAGGAGAAGGTAAACATGGGAGAAAGTTAACATGTAAGCCATGTTTACATAAACGGTGAAGAATGTCAAAAAAATCGACCCTTATAGAAACCTCTTGTACAGTCTATATGTACAGTTTGGCAAGTGCCATAACTTTATCTTTTCATGTGCAATTTTCAAGTAAGAGACAAACCTGAGTGAAGTAACCTGGAGGCACTGGTAAACCTGATGATGAAAGAGCCGTTTGGCTTTGTGAGAATTATGCTTTCGGGCTGTTCAATTACAAGGTTTACCATTAGGCTTAACTTACCCATGTTTGTCATTTAGCTTTTTTCTCACTTTTCTTGGAATACCCCTCTGGCCCTTTGTTTTTACAAGGAATTGTGTGTCCTTCAGTTTAAATATTTTAAATAAAATAAACAATATGATATTAAAACTTTTGACTGCTTTCTTTAACCTGTTATGCATAACTTGTTCCGGTACCGACCCAAGGAAGGAAGGTTTTTCATAGTTACATCACAAGTGGGCGTGGTGGCACGACATGAGCCCTTTAAAAATGTACTACTCTAGCATTAAAAGTAAAAGTACAAGTATTGTGTTATGTTTATATTATAATACAATACTTGTACTTTTACTTTCAGTACTAGAGTAGTACATTTTTAAAGGGCTCATGTCGTGCCACCACACCCACTTGTGATGTAACTATGAAAAACCTTCCTTCCTTGTGCCAGACAGCTAGTACCAGCTAATCACACCCACACCTGGTGGCACGACACGAGCCCTTTAAATAAACTACTTGCAATACTTAAGTACAAAACATTTTGAATACATTAGTACTTTCACTTAAGTGTGGTGTTTAAAGAACACTTCAACTTCTACTCATGTCACTTTTTTGATACAGTACTTGTACTTTTACTCAAGTCTGGGTCTCTAGTACTTTATACATCTCTGCATGTGCAAATTGAAACCAACCGCTGTTGGCTTTATAGTGGGAACACTAGGAGGGATTTCCTGAGTGACCCTGGAAAAGAAGGACAGTGAAAATGAACAAGTTGCCAACGACCTGCCTCTCTTCCTCTTCCACAAAGGAAAAGGGAAAGGGCTATCTTGTGGAGATAGGACTCTGTATCTCAATAGGATGCCAAAAGGACTTGTTATCTTCAGAAACGGATTATATGCACACACAAACACACATGCTTGCACGCCCGCCCGCACACACACACGCCCGCACACACACACACGCCCGCACGCACACACACACACACACACACACACACACACACACACACACACACACACACACACAAACACACAAACACGCAGAGCATATGTGTGAGCTTAAGCAGATTGTTATTTTGTGTTATTTTGTTTTCTTCTTTTAAAATAAACAGCCATGTCGATCCAAACTGTTATTTTCCGACTGAAAGAATTCTGTAAAATATGGCAGCACTAGTACATTCATATATATTAATATTAATATGTTGTTGTTGTTTCATTCAATGTACAGACTGGTTGGGGCTCTATGGCGGGAGGGGGGGGAGTTTCTTGGTCAACAACAATAGCATCATTGACTGGCGAATAGCGTCCAGTCAGCCATTATCAAAACCGTGTCTCTAATGAAATCCAATGCAGCCTGTTAGGCAGGCTATGCACAACAATGATGGTATCATGGAATTTATACAAGTGTGGCTGTATTTTGGGTCTCTTTGTGGCTCTGAGTAACCACATGACACAGGCTGCTCCGGATTTCTCCAGTAAGTATATTTTTATCTTTTTTATCTAAATATCTTCAGAACTTCTTGAATGACCAGATAATTGCAGAAGCTGAGATGGCACTTCAAGCTGCAAAAATATAAACATAACTACAGTCAATACAGTGTTTAGTTATATAATGTGTCTGTTATAATAATAATAATTATAGCAATTATTAAAATAATATAAATTATCATTGATTTTATTTTTATTTTATTGTGTCAAGCCTGATTCCAAACATCTGTGAAAGCTCGAGGAAAGAGGCATAGTTATCAGAGAGGGAATGTGTCCCTGATAAGATCCTCCATCATATGAACTATTTCAACACTGGGAACATTCTCTCTGTATACTTTCAAAGCAATTCATCAAATGCATGTTGAGTTATATTGAAAAAAATCTTATGTTTGGATGCGTTTTGTTGGCCAATACACATTATTGGCCGTCGTGTTGTCTTTTTGCTGTGCATGGTTGGTAGATTGTCACGCTGGGCAATTAAAATCTATATAAAAGAAACTTCCTTTGTGGGAGTCGTGGCATATCTCTTTGACTGCACAGTGATTGTCATGGGTGCCAATGAGTGGCCCTAATAATAGTGCTTTGTGAGTCAGTGCCTGTTACTGCCTTTTGCTCTCCCCTGTGTACCCAAGCCGTGCACATGTACACACATGCACGCATTACACACGCACACACACACACACACACACACACACACACCCACACACACACACACACACACACGCGCATACAGACGCGTTTCTTTGTGAACCAGTGCCTGTTACTGCCTTTTGCTCTCCCCTGTGTATACATATACACTCACCCATACACACACACACACACACACTAGTGCATGCTCACACACACACGCACGCATGCACGCACACACACACACGCACGCACGCACGCACGCACGCACGCACGCACGCACACACACACACACACACACACACACGCACACACACACACACACACACACACACACTCGCACACACTCGCACTCGCACGCACACACACACACACGCACCCACACGCACACACACACACACACACGCACACACACACACACACAACCACCGGAAGAAACATGAAAGGGGTAGGGAGCCTGGACTCACTCACTA
>OMLJ01113656.1:0-11288 GCA_900302595.1 Gadiculus argenteus
TTTACATTTACATTTACATTTAGGGCATTTAGCAGACGCTTTTATCCAAAGCGACTTACAATAAGTACATTTGTCATAGGAAGTGTCACAATACATCGCTATCGGTAAAATGAGGATGTTCATAGAACAAAGTGCAAGTGCTGGCAATCGTCAAACCAACCTATTCCCTTAGTACAGCAGTGATAGCCAACTACTGCAGGTGATACGCAAATTACTAAACAGTAGATTCATATACATTTGTTAAAAGTTACAAAATTCACCAAAAATGTGTTAGGGGTAAGCAAAAATCACAGACGATGGGTGCATATGTTAATTGCGTAGGATACAATGGTGGGTGGAGGGGTTGGCTATGGAGAGTCCAGATGGACTCTGAACAGGTGAGTTTTAAGTCTTTTGCGGAAGATGGTTAGTGACTCAGCGATCCTGACATCAGGAGGGTGCTCGTTCCACCATTGTGGTCCCAGGACAGAGAAGAGTTGTGACAGGACTGATCGCCTTGTTTGTAAGGCCTATAATGCATCTGCTCGTGCTGCTCGGTCTGGAAATGCATTGCCGGTTATTTTATCTGCTGTAAGGAAGACTGTTGGTGCAGGTGATCAGGACACCAAGGACCTTATGGATGCAGCCTTGTCTGCCCTTTCCCAGATGACGCGTGACGTGGGCTCTGCCATGTCATCTGTGACTCTAGCTCGCAGGCAGATCTGGCTGGCTCAGACTGCCCTCCTTGAGGGTGTGAGGGCAGAGCTCATAAATATGCCGGTACTGCCAGCCAAGGTGTTCCATCTCGACTCATCCCGACCACAGTCAAGGACCCAGTCCAGGTAAACATTTTAGCAGAAGTGGCGACACTACTGCAGAAAGGCGCCATAACAAAGGTGAGCACCTGCAAACAGCAAGCTGGCTTTTATTCAATATATTTCCTGGTCCCCAAGTCCCCAAGGGCAGTGGGCTACGCCCCATTTTAGACCTGTGCCGCTTGAACGCGCACTTGAAAACCCTAATCTTCAAAATGCTCCAGACAAGGCACATCCTAGACTAAATAGAGCCGGGCGAGTGGTTCACTACGATCGATTTAAAAGATGCGTACTTCCACGTCCCAATTTGTCAAGAACATCAGCCGTTCCTCCGTTTCTCCTTTCAGGGACAAGCCTATCAATTTCAGGTCCTTCTGTTCTGCCTCTCCCTGTCCCCGAGGGTGTTCACCAGGGTAGTGGCGGCTGCCTTGGCACCCCTTCAGAGGAGGGGTTTAAGGATTATGCCCTACCTCGACGACTGGCTCGTATGTGCCCCATGCCGCTAGCAGGTTGTGGAGGATACAGAGTCAGTACTGTCCCACATTCAGTCTCTCGGCTTCCAGGTCAACTCGAAAAAGAGCAACCTGAATCCAAGACAGGAAAATCCTTTTTGGGACTCGATGAGGGCATCTCTCACCCCTCAGAGAGTAGCCGGGATCCAGGCAATCCTCTGTGCTTTTCGCCAGAACAGGCGTATAGAGCTGCTTTACTTTCAGAGGATGTTGGGGTTGATGTCTGCTGCAGCAATGGTGGTCCCACTGGGCCTTCTAAGGGCCCGACCATTGCAGTGTTGGCTGAATGCTTTCGGCCTTCACCCACAGAGGCACAGGCACAGAAAGCTCAGGGTGACCCAGTTATGTTTGAAAGCCTTGCTACCCTGGCGGAACGTCAGCTGGTTGACACAGGGAGTTCCTCTGGGCAGGGTACCTTCCAGGCGGACGCTAGTGTCCACAGATGCCTCCCAGACGGGCTGGGGAGCAGTCTGGGAGGGTCGGACGGTGAGAGGCCGTTGGGAACACCCGTGGGACAAAGAACACATCAATGTCCTAGAGCTCAGAGCAATACACCTTGGCCTGAGAGCACTTCTTCCCTTTATACAGTGCAAGCATGTGCTAGTACGTATGGACAATCGCTCAGCCGTCTATCACGTCAATCACCAGGGGGGCACAAGATCTCGGCATTGCCTCAAGATTGCCCAGGGACTCCACTTTTGGGCATTACCACACCTTACTTCATTAAGAGCAGTTCATATTCCTGGTGTGCTGAACCAAGCAGCAGATCTCCTCTCCAGGTCAGGACCCCCTCTGGGGCAGTGGAGGCTGCATGCAGAGGTGGTCGAGAATTTGTGGGCACGCTTTGGCGTAGCCCAGGTGGATCTCTTTGCATCGAGGGAGACGACCCACTGCCAAATGTGGTTCTCCCTAAGCTATCCGTGCGGCCCACTGGGGATGGATGCACTGTCTCACGAGTGGCCGGGGGGAGCATTGTACGCTTTTCCTCCAATACCCTTGATTCCACTGGTACTGGAGAGAATATGTCAGGGCTCCTACCGAGTGCTGTTAGTGGCTCCACGCTGGCCAGCGAGACATTGGTTTCCAGCCCTCCTGTGCTTGTTCACGGCCAACCCTGGCCTCTGCCAGTCAGGGCAGACCTTCTTCGGCAAGTGGGGGGCCGAATTTGGCATCCCAGGCCGGCTGTCCTGCAGCTGTGGGCCTGGCCCCTCCTCAGCCCCTGCCTCAAAGGTTGAGTGAGGCTGTGTTGGAGACCATAAGTAATGCTAGAGCACCCTCTACTCGGGCAAATTACCAGCAGAGATGGAGGTTATTCTCCTTATGGTGTAAAGACAGGGGTCTTGACCCAAAGACCTGCCCAGTGGAAGTGGTACTCCATTTCCTCCAGTCTCTCTTGGACACTAGGAGGGCAGCCAGCACCTTAAGGGTTTATGCAGCCGCGATCTCTGCATTCCATGATTTGATCGGGGCCTGTCTATCGGGAAACACCGTATGGTGTCGCAATTTTTAAAAGGTGCAAACTGTCTACGTCCAGGCAGGTGTTTGAGGGCCCCATCTTGGGACCTTCCCTTGGTGTTGAGGTCTTTGACCACAGCCCCATACAAGCCGTTGGGGCAGACTGATCTTAAGTTTTTAACACAGAAAACAGTGTTTTTACTGGCTTTGTGCTCTACCAAGAGGGTGAGCGAGCTGCATGCGCTCTCTGCGAGTACTGAGTGCATAAGGTGGAAGCCTGAAGGTGCAGGGGTGTCGCTTTGGCCGAATCCATTCTTCCTCCCCAATGTGCTAAATTCTCAGTCAGTTAATAGGGCTATTGAGCTGGAGGCATTTCACCCTGAGCCAGCCTGTCAGGCAGGGGTGGCTCTAAACACATTATGCCCAGTCAGGGCTTTGAAGGCCTATGTGGAGCATACACAGCAGCAGGACCTGCCTCCAATCAGTCACAGGTGACAATTTTGATATAAGGGTCTCGCGACAGGTAGCTGAATGGCATCATTCGTAGTAAGACCGTGGTGACGGTCATCGTTCGGTCTCATAGATCCATAGTTATGGTCATAACTTACGTTTGCTTACCTTATTGTGTTGCGTGTTATGCACCATAACACCAACAGCAGAACGGTTATCCAAATAACAAAGAAGTGTGTGTATTCACACACACACACATATGGCTCTCGCACGGTCGTAGCTCATTGTCTCATTGGTGGGCCAAATTCTCTGGGCGGGCAAAGCAGAGAAAGGGGAAGTAACCTGGCCCCTCATGACGAAATATGGGGCCAAATTCAAAATCTACCTACTGCTTGTTTTACACCTAACGTCATTTCTAGCCACTGGGGGATCATAGGCAGGCTAGGGGTACTCATATTATTGTTATAAAATCTCATAAAGTGACATTTTCATGCCATGGGACCTTTAAAGCAACTACTTTGCCTGGGAACCAGAAAATCTTTGAGCTCATTTATTTGGACTACCATATGCATCCTCCCCTTCAGAGAGATTTCCAGAAGAGCTGGCCCAGTGAGGGCTAATCACAACCGGGATAAATGGTTTAGGCAACTAACTCACTAATGGGTGAGGGTTAAGTGGTGGTGGGAGAATGGTGGAGGCCAGTGGTTCTCAACAGGTGGGAGTCGGACGTTTAATTTGGTCGCAGAGCATATGCCAAACCTTAATCTGAAGAAAGAGGGTTACCTAAAGTTTCAATGTTCATTCAAGTTTCAAAGGGTTACAACATCAACACACATAGTTAGGTTTAGGCAACACACGTCTTTATGTTTAGGCAACACAATTACTTGGTCCGGTTAGGCATCACTCTTACTTTGTCACGGCTTTAGTGCAACAAAACAATTTTGTCCTGATTTAGGTCCTGGGGGAGGACTGGTTCACCCCGGTTTTGCACCTTGCACATATTGGTTGTACGGGAGGACCGGTTCACAGTAACATCTAATAAATAATCTCTATTTATTAGATTAATAATTATTAAAAAAACATGTTCCATGTGCCAAAAACAAATACATAATTTCAGAAATGTATTAAAAATAATAATACATTCATTATAAATATTTGTTAAAACTGACCTCTTACACACCTTCATCTTTCTAAACACTGTGTGTGTGTGTGTGTGTGTGTGTGTGTGTGTGTGTGTGTGTGTGTGTGTGTGTGTGTGTGTGTGTGTGTGTGTGTGTGTGTGTGGGCTCTATAACTGGTGACAGATGGTCCAGTCTCCAAACAAAGCAAGAGAGGAGAGAGAGGTAGAGAGAGAGAGTGAGACAGAGAGAGAGAGAGAGACAGAGAGAGACAGAGACAGAGAGAGACAGAGACACAGAGAGAGAGAGAGAGAGAGAGAGAGAGAGAGAGAGAGAGAGAGAGAGACAGACAGACAGACAGACAGACAGACAGACAGACAGAGAGGTAGGGAGAGAGGTAGGGAGAGAGGGGGTAGAAAGAGAGAAAGAGAGTGAGAGAGAGAAAGAGAGAGTGAGATTTCAGAGAGAGATGGTGAGGGTGCAAGTGGGAGAGATGAGGAGAGAGAGGCAACAGAGATAGGAAGAAATAGGTGGAGAGAGAAAGAGAAAGAGGGAGGAGAGAGAGACAGGGAAAGAGAGAGGGAGAGGGGGGGAGCTAGGGAGGAGAGAGAGAGAGACAGAGCGAGAGAGAGAGTAGATGGAAGTTTTCATGACATAACAAACCATATGGCTTGTGCCGAGAGCGATGGAGAAGGGGATGAGCTTCACCTCCCCCCCCCCATCTCTGTCTCTCCCTCTGTCACTCTCTCTCTCTTATTCTCACACTCTCATCTTGGATGTATAAAAGAGGACACACTGTGACTCTCACACACACACGTGCACACACACTGAGTTGAGGAACTTGCTACTCTACGTTGTGGAACCCCTAACTGATAAGAACAGGTACGTTTCAATTACTTTATTAACAAATGCTAATATTTCAATTAAATTAAATAAAGGCTTAATTAGGTGGCTTTAATATTTGTATTATTGCTGTTAAGTTTATTAACAATAATTGCTACAAAGGTCAATTGAATAACTGTTAAAGCCCCCTTGAGCAGTTTATCAGTGTTCAAATTTAGTTAGAATAGACTTACATATTGTGCATATATATTGAATATCTACATATATATTCCCAAATAATAACTATAATAGTTACATTCATAATACCAATAATATTTGTTGTTTTTGGTATTAACAATAATTATATAATTATCTATAATTATATTTATAGATGTATAATTATATAGATAAAGTCTATCTCTTCAAAATGTGTGCATCTTTTGAGAAAACGTTCTAATGATAAAAGTTATGGAGTTTTCTTCTGCTCAAACATCAAACTTCATGAGTTAATATGTAACTATAGATGGATAGATAGTTGTTTAAAAACATGTATACACAATAAAATTCAATCAAATAGATGTTTTGACTATTAATAGCTGAAAATGACCCCGATGTGTTACATTTTGGAACAGGTCTATTTGTTCTCATTCTTCAAATTTTAATTTTCATAGACAAATATAATTTATGTATGCATGATGTAGGCCCTAGATCAGGGGTGTCCAACACGTTGATCGTGATTGGTCAATCGCGATCAACGTATTGGGCAAAATGAAGTATCATCCCTATTTTCATATATTATTATCATACCACTTGTTTGACGAAAATTGTCTGTCAGACTTTTACAAACGGTTTCAAGACTTTGCTTTACTCGAGCCAATCGCTACATTTATGTGCTATCCATTTAGGGAAGATGTTGAAGTTGATTTACTTGCATCAAAAATTGCAGCACTGGTTTCCCTGAACACATCTGCAGTGGAGGAAGAGATTTTGACAGTACAAGCTGATATTGAGTTTAAGTCCAGGGCTCATGGACACTTGGGAACTTACTCACAAAGGGAAGGAATCCAAACATGTGTAAATGTGCTACCTCCTTGCCTTTTCCCACATACAGATTATTAATTAAAAATACCATTCTGACTGATGGTCATTTGGAAGAGTGCTTCATACTAGCTACCAGCAGTTACTGTCCGGACTATGCAACCCTGGCTGACTCCATTCAGTGCACGTCATCAGAATATGTAATCAGTGTATGTATATGTAAATAAATAAATGTTTAGCATTTTTTAATGTCATTTTGACCTGGTCATTTTGAAAATACCTCACAAGCCGAAAAAGTGTGGGCACCCCCGCACTAGATCAATAGATTATAGGGTAACTAATTGCCTTTAACTTTATATTTTATAATATTATAGTTTATTTTCTATCTACAACTGAACCATGGTCATGTCGGACACTAAACAAGTTCAGCAGCGATCCGAAGTAAATCACAGAATCTGTCTGTCTGGTCCACAGACAGACAAATGAGCTGGTCTACAGACAGAACCCCTCAGACGTTCTCTGAGCTCCGGTCTGGTCTAGACAGAACCTGTCAGAAGTTCTCTCTTTATGAGTGGCAGACCTGCAGTTTGTCACACAGGCCAATCAGAACGCAGCCTGGAGACGCCGAGCGGAAGGTTGTAGCCAACTGTGAATTGAAGGAACCGTGTTCAGCAGCTCTGTTCAGTTTAAACCAGGTTGTTTTATAGAGAGGCCCTCTGTGCTCTGAGTGTCCCCGGGCATCTCACTGGGGGCCCCCACTCTTGGTTTTTCGGTTCGGTTTCACTTGAATGATTCTAGATGTTGTGGTCGGTTGTAGTTCCTTATGTGGATCATGATGAGCAGGCTCCGACCACATGTGGGCCCTGTGTGTAGTCTGGGGGCCATCTACCAAGGGCCTCGGGGTTGGTCACAGGAGGGGTCCCTGGAGAGGCCCTGCACGCCCAGCAGTAACTTCGATAGAGGCCCTTATATAACACTTTAGTATTGGTCATTTAACAATTTGTTAAAGTCTTGTACAGAAGGTTATTCGTAGTAACTCCAAACTATTTCTATGTTTTAATTTAATAGTTTAAAATGACCAAGTGTTGTATGGAGGAGCGCGTGCTAGAGGAGGGCGCCGTGCGGGAGCCACGTGAGGAAGAGGAGGAGAAAGAGGAGCAGGAGGACCGTCAACGGCTCGAGGAGGAAGACGAGGAGGAGGAAGAAGAGGAGGAGGATGAAGGGGAGGAAGATGGAGACAACAAACCCAAAAGGCGAGGGCCTAAAAAGAAGAAAATGACCAAAGCCCGCATGCAGAGGTGTTTCATTATCATCATTAATTATCCATCATTCATTTATCATCTAGAGATCATCTGTTGGGTTTTATTTGAAGAAAATAATAATAATCATTCATGTTTTATGAAGTAATTCATTAGTTTGTTTCAGAGCCTTCCAAGTTTGGTTCTGTTCTCGTGTGGTGGCGACGTATTCAAATAAAATAATCTCTGGTTAAGAGATTTAAACTAGGTTTAAAATTAGATATGGGATGGTTTAATGTTATTTAAAAAGAAGTGTCCGGTTTAACAGATGATTTACTGACCTCAAAAGATAATCAGCGTTGCATGTCTCCAGCGGCGGAGGGCAGAGACTGTTGACTCTTGTTCTGCTCTCTGTTCTTTATCTGAACCGGAGGTCCGAGTGCTCCTGAGGCCGGGGGGGTATACTTGGTATAAAGTGCACGCTCACTTTGAGTAAAGATTAAGATATTGTTTATAATCAGGTGATTTTGTGATTTAGAATTAATTAATGTATTTTATTTTGTATTTATTTAATTTAATTTAATTTAATTTAATTTAATTAAATTTAATTAATTAATTATCTTAAGTAGTTTATATTATAAGATGTGATTTATTATATGAATAGTAACCGTATACATTAGAGTTCCCCATTGGATTAGATTCTACTTGTGATCGTAGCTGGAATTAAGTTGGTTTTTTTTATATGAGAAAGATTTTGGATATTCCTGGCTATATACCAGCCCATAGCGCGCCAGGGGGAAAAACTAGCTTGGTGATTGGCTCCCGCAAAAGCGTATCGGATCGCGTATTGCTCCTGTCCAGACCCTTCTGCAGGGTGAATTCAAATCGCCGGCAGAATGGGCTGGGGGTACCCAGTCCTCCTCTAATGAGGACTCAGTCCTCCTCTAATGGCACTTCTCATATAGACTGTATATAATACAGGTTAAACTGACTTAACAGACTGTATATGATACAGGTTAAACAGACTTAACATAGACTGTATATGATACAGGTTAAACAGACTTAAAGTGATGGTTCGGAGTAAAATTCACCCTAGGGTAATTTCACTATGACATCCAGCCAAATACCCCCACAGAAGATTATTTACACTGGTCAAGATAGGGCTATCAGCCGAATGGCTTAGTATTGGTGCTAATGGTACAGCGCAGATATCTCGTAATTTACCCGTCTAATAATGCCTGGAATGTTACCACACTTCTTTAGTAGTACACATAGGGTCTGTACGAGGCATTGGAAAGTCTGTAAGTACACCGGGGTCCTATATCACGAACCTCGCTGAACATACCCAGGCTTTCTTGGGAAAACCTGGCTTGACAGAGCCGCAACTCGCGATCAACAGTACCACGACGGATTCTTAGGATTCGATTAGTCGAGCCAGGTTTTCTGCTTTAGGTTCAATGCGCGTTCACATGAAAGGGGCGCTTATCACGTAATTTTACTCACCTTTACAAACTGGATAGATCCATTTAACTCAATGAACTCGTATGAGGAGTTAAAAAATCAGATAACTGCTAGGGGAGACACAGTTGCACATAATAAGGCTAGGAAGGTGTGTTGGCAAAATAGCTGATCGTAATTAATAAGTATTCCAAATGACGAAGAATTGTGACTTTTTAAGCTTCACATACATGTGCTTCACTTGGGAGACGAACCGGGCACGCAGAAATCCAAGACTGACGCGCTACCTCCACTCTACCACTCTCTCACAGAGACAGTGTGCAACACTAAGCATTATCTACATAATGTCCAGCAAGGACGATCAAAAAGTGAATACCCTCTGAACCTGTATTATCTGGTAATGCCAAGGGATCTGTCCCGAAAGACCCTCTGTCGGAGAGACCCTGTACGATACGGGCTCCGTGGTCCATGGGAAAACCCACAAATGGTGACGACATTGTCAGAAGCGAGGCTAGGAAGCTGCGCACGCAGATCTAACCCGATAGACTGAAGCTAGACTAAGCCGATAACCTGGTCCCGACCAGGTTTGGTTGAAAGCAAGTCACCATAGTGTATTAAGTCACCATAAGCAAGCATAAGTCACCATAATATTCATGACACAGCTAAGCCAGACTTTGAGCTCAACATACCTCGCTAACTCACTAATCGAGGTTTGTGGTACAAGGCACAGGAGTTTATTAACAATAACAATAACACAGCTTCAACTGTCTGCTGCTAACGCTACCGCTGCGCCGATGCCACTTCCATGTTTCAGGAAAAGTAAATAATAGTCATCAAAACTCACAAGTGTAAGGAAAAAGCTAGTGAATAAAACTCATTTCAAATATCACTAAGTGTCAAGTATTCAATTATTTCAGTTGTCAATACATTTCTGTGGAGTGTTGAATTCACTAGCCTTTTTCTTACACTTGTGAGTTTTGATATTTACTTTTCCTGAAACACAGAAGTGGTGACGGCGCAGTGGTAGCGTTAGCAGCAGACAGTTGAAGCTGTGTTATTGTGTTATTGTTAATAAACTCCTGGTGT
The DNA here is from genome assembly GCA_900302595.1 of Gadiculus argenteus. Lineage (NCBI taxonomy): Eukaryota > Metazoa > Chordata > Actinopteri > Gadiformes > Gadidae > Gadiculus > Gadiculus argenteus. Next base: position 9,972 of record OMLJ01113656.1, read on the forward strand.
ACACAAACTTTCCAATGCCTTGTTTTATGAGTACAGACCATGGAGGTATAATATAACTGGAGAGAGTGAGAAGCCCCGCCCCCCATTCATTTCAATGGCGCATGCTAGGCTACCAAACTCAGCCTAAATGCCTAAACTCCCCGCCGCCATGATGGATTTATGTCAGTTTAATTCTGGGGTAAAGACCTTATGACCTGACCTTCCGTCAGGTCATTTCCGATCACGGTCTTGGTAGCCAATAACGTGCCCCATTACAGATAGGTAGAACGCAGAAGACAAAGAACTGCATTGGATGGGCTGTAAAACTCACCAGGAACACGCAGAGTTTTAGCATCTTCAATTAATTGGTCCGCTATGGTGCGCTCGCAGGTGGGATAACGGTAACAACGTGCTGCTATTGGCTCCATGGTTCTTCAGGTCCCTCCTCCAAACATGCCCGTGAGACAGAGTTCGTGCCCTGCAGTAAACTCGTGCAGAACTGTTCCCCGGGAGTAGGAACAGAACCCGAAGTAGGACGGTGCTAATAGGCTGAAGCTAACCACCCAATGCCAGCCCCCCTGGTACAGACCAGGATATTGGCTGCACCATGATACAGACGTGATGACCTCCAAAACAAACTGAAACGGAACAACAGATGAATTTCAAAATCCAGTTTTTGAAAGAGCTGGTTCAGCAGGTACTACAACCACCAGACATGGAGATTAACATTGAAAAGGTCAATTGTCCACTGGTGTCTAAGCTTAAGGATTCAACAGTGCCTCATAGAGCAACAATAGTGAGATTCCTGGATGCAGGGTAAAAGATGAAATGCGTATGGCAGGCATGCAGCCAGGGACACATTTTCTCCACGACAAACTATGTTTTCAATCAGGACTACTCTCCCCATCTACAAAATAAAAGCGAAGCTGTGAGAAGCTGTTTATTATTTTCCTGCAATGGGAGTCTATGGCAGCCCATAGAACGCCTTGGTAAAAAGTTGTGAAATTTGGCACACTGATTCAGGACAGTCCCATAAGCCCACAGCAAATTTGGGGTCGCTAGCCCATGAGCCCTCTAGCACCACCAACAGGTCAAAGTTGGACATGGATTCATGTTTATAACATCTACTCATCCAATATTCACAACCAAGGTATCATTGGAATCCTTGGGCCAAGCCGAGCTCAACGCACCCTATGACGTAATTGAACATCTTCAAATAGGGGCCCACTAACACATATTCCGATACTGATACCGATGCTGGGCCTTACGTACCGGGCGATACCTGATACCGATCCGATATCATTGCTGATTTAAAGATCCCATGCAATGCTTTTTATG
>OMLJ01113728.1:0-11768 GCA_900302595.1 Gadiculus argenteus
GCCGTGGGGCGCCGTTATGCCGATTCCCTGATATGATAGTTAATAGCGCTCGTGTCTTTATTCCAATTTGGGATCTTTCAGTCACAGTGAAAACCGGGACATTACCGGGGACAGCAGTAGCCGGGGACAGGACACTGAAAACGGGGACGTCTGGTCACCCTACTCTACATGGCTCATGTGTAAACTCTGGACATCCCAGAGTCTTGGTGTCCTTGTTAACCTCATCTTTAATCCCACGCCCAAAAGATGGCTGAGCTATCTTGGAACGGATCGCTAGGTGCCGCTCATCTAAGCTCAGGGGCTACAAACCACCGCAGTCTGAGTTATTTCTTTGTAGTAGTCGTGGAAATACCTGTGTTGTGCTGATGAGGATAAGTGGACATTTGTTTATTTTGAGGCTATGTGTATTACTTGTTAATTATAGAGCGTCAGTCAATGTACTGTTATAGAATGCTTCATTTAAGCATAACCTGCCGCACTTTAGTAGGCCTATACAATTCAACGAAGATGTGGCGTTGAATGGATCTTCAGAGACTGCTGAGTTAATCTTAAAGCATATGAAGCATTTAGCATCAGGTAAAGACCGTACGGGTTGACAGAATGATTAGATAGAAGTTATTTGAACCTCTCTCCTAGGATGGTGAATGATCCACATCAGTAAATCAACAATATTTCTGGAATACAATTTTGAATTCCCATTTGCCTGTTTAATGGATAAATATAGAATGGGCTGGATTACATCACAAATGAAATTATCCTTGATATGAAAATAAATCCTTTTCCATTTCAGTTGCTTCTCTGAAGATTTCCCAGGTCTTTACCCCAGTGTTAGAAGTCCTATCCCCCAGTGATTCTGGGGCTGATGATGCATGGGGCAGTTTTTGCAGCAGTGGAATATGGGTTAGAGGTTCTATGAATATGGATGGCAGGCTGGCAGGAGGAAGGCCTTGTGTACATGTGCAGTTTGGCTCACAAACCATTGGAATAGTTTTATATAACAGTCCGCAGAAGCCCGTGTACAGCGTGCACATGCACCTGCTGTAGCTGCATGCAGTCTCACATGTACTTAGACACACTCAAAAGTAACACAAAAAACATGTTTTTCCTGCTTCACCGGTAATGTACCACATCAATGCCAAACGGCAAACACATCCATATTTGATGCTAGTGTGTGTGTGTGTGTCCATATGTTTGCTTACATGGCTGCGTGATCAAGGACCCACAAGGAACTACACAAGGGTCACACACACACGCAAAAGCCATATAAATACTGTTTTTGGTGTCATCCTTTTACGGAAAACAACAAAACATTTTACATTTGTCAAAGTAATGAAAAACAAATATGTCTGTTGCTCGTAGCTATCAATAATTTACAGGATAACTCATTAAAATGTATGTTAAAGGCCATTGTTACTTTCTCACAAAAAAACAACAACTTTGAATGAATACTTGAATGGCAGTTCTTAAAAACCAATTTGATGAGCCACATAGTGAGTCCAGATAGTTTTGGATCGTACCATGGCTGATGGATGGATGCTTTGGCTGGCAGCCGTGTGCTGAGGCTTCACGCTCTGTCCTTCCACTTCAGATGTGGCCATTTGTCCAGCTTTTATCATAGCTACTATCATTGCTGGCTGTAAATATACCCAGCATTTAATCAGCATAGCAAACAGAGCAAAGGGGCTTTCTGTTTAAGAACAGTGTTCCAATCATTTTGTTAGGGGTTAAGAAGCAAAAACCCAGTGTTAACCCGAACGCTATCCAGTGTTAATAACCCTGTGTTATAACACTAACCCAGTTTTAATAACAGTGTTATAACACTTACCCTATCCCTAACCGTAACACTAACCCTAACCCTAAACCCTAACCGTAACCCTAACCCTAAACCTAAACCCTAACCGTAACACTAACCCTAACCATAACCCTAAACCTAAACCCTAACCCTGTTCAAAATGCATTCATTTACATTTCATTCTGTGTAGCGCAGAAAAAGTTGGACAATCGTGCTCTGGGACCCGATTCAATAAAATTAACGTTTGTGCGCATGAGCACGATATGGCGTGATACGGGGTTGATTAAAGCAGACGTGCATTCCACAAACATTCTCCATAGATTTTTTTGTTTTTCCCCTACCCCTCATTTTTGAGTGCCCATCGGTTTTCGACTTGCCCCTCGGAATAGAGTAACAAGGGTCGTGGTTGACATCTTCCCCTAGGAAACGGAACAACCCTTCATGACCCTGACCCTGAGCAGTAGTCATCACTGACGTGTGTTTGCAGTCACGCTACCAGTTTGTTGCCGGGCATTTCCAATCTCCCAATGCCGTCTTCAGCTGTGGTGATTTCTGTAGTGTGGGCTGTAGGATGCTTTTGTAGCTGTCAGCAGCATCACATTGCTGTACTACCATGGAAATGGTGCTATTATCACAAGGACCTTTCTCTGATGCAGATAGAAAAGCATGCAAGCAACGGTCGTAAGTTGTTAGTTTGGTGCTATCAATCGATCAAAAAGGTGATGAAGTCAAAAAGAAGACCTCTTCATTAGCAGGCCACTTGTGAACAGAATAGCGGTGGTCATCAAGCCGTGCTCCTACCCTCCCCGTCTGCACTTACTTTAGAGGAGCGGTAATATGGTAATATATGCCATCGCAGGGGGGAAATGCAATCAGCATGCTTGTTTTAAATAAATGGTCTAAAATACATTACTGACTGTTGATGTTGTCCAGGATTACAAATACCTTGGAGTAAACCTGGATAACAAACTGAACTGGGCCAAGAACACTGAGGCTGTTTACAAGAAGGGCCAGAGTCGACTCTATTTCCTGAGGAGGCTCCGTCATTCAATGTATGTAAAATCATGCTGAGGATGTTCTACCAGCAGACGCCAACAAGATCAGCAGGATCATCAGGAAGGCTGGCTCCGTCCTGGGGGTCCAACTGGAATCTTTAGTGGTGGTGTCTGAGAGGAGGATGCTGGTTAAACTACACAGTATCCTGGACAACAACACTCACCCTCTCCACCAGCAGAAGAACCTTCAGCAATAGACTCATTCCCCCCAGAATAACATAGAACGCCACAGGAAGTCTTTTCTTCCTGTGGCCATCAGACTATATAACTCATGTACCTCCTGTCGCGGAAGGGACAGTGGAGACACTGTGCCCTGACTTTTCACTTCATCACTTTATTTAGTTGTACTGTATTTATGTACTATTGCTTACTAAGTAAGTGCTTACTTTTGTTGCATTTAGTTAATTGTTTTATTTATTTTATGTTAGCCTTTATTTTATTTATTTTAATTTTAGTTTGTTATCTTATTTCACTTTACCACCTTTGTATTGCAACTGTTGTAGTGTACGATACAAAAATTATCGCTTTGATACCAAGTTGAGAATTGCGATTTCGATGCTTTTTCGATACTTTTCCTGGACAAGGAGAAACACTGAAATAACATTGTTGTGCTTTATTTTAGAACCAGGACAACATGTTAATCATATAACACAATGTTATAGAGGGCTAGAGTGGACCACGTGATCCGCCATAAGCGTGGCTATCACAAAGCTAACCATTGGGACGTCTCAGAGCACAACACGTCAATGTTGAACCTAGACACACAATGTCAAGCTTAAATGTTTATTTTGTGTTACACGTGTGCTAAAATGATTAATCGATTGGAAATATTGTCTGTGGGGACCACCGTTTATATGCCTAGAAGCTAGGTGATGCTAATGTTTCATATCCCAGTGTACTCCCGAAGCTAATGCTAAAAACAATGCTGCCTGTCCAATAGTAACTAGGGGCGAGGGCGGGCCTTCAGACCTGTCACTCAAACCTACACGCCAGTTGTTTGATTCATGATATATTAGTCTAGCTGATGCAGCCACACAGGTTGAATTTATGAATGAAGTATGAACGTTCTGTGACAGAACTGTCATACTACTCAAACTCATTCATCAAATAAAACAGAACTTTTGTCACAGTGGCCACACGGCAGCCACAGTATCACTGGTGCTGCACATGCAGCCATCTCGCTGTAGTGTTTGTCACATGACAGAGCAGCTTGTTGCGTTACATCGTGTCCTGACTGAATGCGAGCGTCCGATTGTCGCATAACATCAGACGCCCTCTGTCCGATCAGCTGTGCGCTCGAGATCAGACTGGAGACTGTGCCTCGTCCATGACACCGTCGTACAGCGCTTCAGATCAGACTGGAGACTGTTCCTCGTTCATGACACCATCCTACAGCACTTCAGATCAGACTGGAGACTGTTTCTCGTCCATGACTCCGTCCTACAGCGCTTCAGATCAGACTGGAGACTGTTCCTCGTCCATGACACCGTCCTACAGCGCTTTAGATCAGACTGGAGATTGTTCCTCGTCCATGACACCGTCCTACAGCGCTTCCAATACGAGCGACACAAAGTAAATAGAAAAAGTTCAGGTCAAAACGTGGCGCAGCGCTGCGTCGCTCGCGGCCAGTTAGGACATACCGATAGAAAGCAATCAAACTGATCGGGATAAATAAATCTTCTTGAATCTTGAATCTTTAAATTGCATGACACAAGCTAATATGATTCAACATTATTAATGAAGAGAAAGCATTTGTAGCTTTGTTATGTCAGAGCAGTGATCACCACTAACTCAGTGATGATCCACAAGGCATTCTATGAGATGAATAACACTCGGTTTTGAGTGTAGCTCAGAACATCCTCAGTTCAGAGGGCCATGTAGCCATGTGCCCCAACCCATCTATCCAACAAGAATTGGGACACCCTACCCCTACACGTGAACACAGAAAATGGAGGTGTGGGGCTGAGTGGTAGCAAGGGGTGGATTGGGATCGGGTCCTTTGCAGATGCTTCATACTAGCTCTAAATAGGGTTAGGGTTTAGGGTTAGGGTTAGGGTTAGAGTTAAGTCTGAGAACTGCTCCCATTCAAAATGCATTGGTTTACATTTCATTCTGTGTAGCATGAAAAAAGTCTGACAATCGTACTCTGGGACCCGATTCTATAGATTAATAACATTTGTGCGCATGAGCACGATATGGAGTGAGACCGGGCTGGCTTTAATACAACACTGATGACTCCAAACGTCACAGTTTCAGTCTCAGCCTACCAAAGACTTCCAAGTATCCAAGTCAGAATGATCCTGCATCTCATGATGTAGCCCCAAACCTCCCAGCCAGGGCCGCCTCTCCCTATACGCAGACTACGAACAGCGCGTAGGGCCCCAAGCACTTGGGGGGGGGTGGCCCTAAATGAAGGTTGATCATTCAGAGCCACAAATTGATTGATTGATAGGAATGCGGTCGCGTGAACCGAAAGTGACCGAAACCGAAAATGACGAGAAAGAGACGACTCTCGCCAGCAAACATACATTAACAATTGTAATGACATATCCCCAAATACCTGAACTGCCTCCTGGTTCTTTTCCAGCATTACTTTGTTATTTCAAACAGCACAGATGTCAAGGTCAGGTCACATTTGGAATGAGAGGAATCAAAGCAAAAAGAACATTCTATGGTCAAGTGATGGTCCCTGGAATTACATCAACAAAACCTGAGAGATCATTCACAAACATTCTTATATGTAGTACTAATGGTAGTTTCCAACATTTTGAATATGGAAATTCAGAAATACATCTACAGTAACAGGGATGAATGGCCTGACTATTTATAGAATTGTTTTAAGGCGCATACCGACCAGGACTTTTTCAGTCCCAGGGAAGTCCGAGAGGCTTATCAACGGAGCATCAACGAGCTACGAGCGGCTCAGAAAAGTACCAACTTCTGTTGGAGGACTTTCTGAGCCCCTGTAAGAGCCCCTGTAAGAGTCCTGAGGGGCGGATCCTGGGCGGGTCCTTTCTCCAAACCGCACCCACAAAACCTCATTGCAGGAAAAGTACACCTGGTCGGTACGCGGCTATTGTGTTGATAAATGTGGATGGTGTGTATGAGTATGTGCAGGAGAATGTGTGTGATTGTCAACCTTTAAAGAGCCCATGGTCCCACCGTTCCAGCTGGGGTTTGAACATTGAGATAGAGTGTATTGGGTTGAGAGCTCTCGGAAGGTGCTTGTGAATGTCCCATCACACCTTGGTGTGATACCAAGAGGTGTCCTGGAAGCATCCGAATGAAGGTAAGGACCTTCATTCGGATACGGACATTAAATAAATCGCTGTTCAGATGGCGCTTCACCATCCACTCACACCGTGGCGTTTTACTGTAAGCCTTCGAAAGTGTCTGAAACACACACACACACCCTGCTCTGTGTCAGAGCAGACTCTCTATTGGTCATCAGTGCAGCATGTCATTTACCAATTGATCCCCATCAGCTCCAATTCTACTAGTGGAACAGCCTCACTGTCCCTCACACAGCCTCTGTTCCACTCTCCATTAGTCTGTCGCCTTCTTTCATACCCATGGCTACCCTGCTACGACCAAACACACACACAGACACGCACACTCTCTCGAACACTCACACTCTCTCGAACACACACAAACACACACACACGCGCCCTCTCTCACACACTCACACACACACACACACACACACACACTGTCGTGGCAAAAGGCACTTATGTGTATGAATATAGATATAATATGCTGCCTAGTCCAGATTTTAAATCCAAAAAGCACACAATACCTTTAGACAATCATGGTTATATTTGGATAATAATGGTACAGTGACATACAAGACGATTATACAGCACAACACGGTACACAACATACTAACATACATAACAATAGATGATAACCAGGCCTACCGCGTCACCCAAGGCCCAGCTGAGAGTTCTCCCCCAGGAGAAGTCTCCTCCATTCAGGAAGCTAGCTTGGCGCTTCGAAAGCTCCGCCAGTAGCTGAGCCCTGGTCCTCCAACCTCAACCAAGTGGCTTCATAGGTTGAAAGACCCAGTTCTGACAAACTAAATGATCCTTATACCCTCTGGACTGTGCTCTGGCAACCCCCCTTTCTGTAGAGATGGTAATCTATTTTGTTTGAAACACCAGTAGGTGTCATAAAGATGGGTCCGTGAACCAGTTCAACCAGTATCAGTTCAACCCCAAACTCTCCACAGGAGGTCAGGACGCAGGCCCCAGAAGGTGTAAAGACACACATACAAATGGCCCTATCCTTTGTCCTGAGAACTCAGGCACTTAAACACAGACACAGAAATACAGATATAAACCTTATTTCCCCTACATTAAACATAGAATTCTTAGCTGAATTGGAAGACACTCCTTGAAATGTAGTATGAAACAAATTCTAGGTTCACAAAAAGCAACCGTATACAGATGTTTCCATCACAACACACACACACTCTCTAACACACACTCACACATACACAAACACACACACACACACACGCACGCACGCATGCACGCACGCACGCACGCACGCACGCACGCACACACGCACGCACACACACACATTCCGGTTATTTCTCAGGCTTTGTTTCTCAGGCTTTGTTTCTCAGCATTACTCTGGTTCTCTCCAACCTCACTTTGCCTGTAAGAGAGTACATCTGGAACTTGAAACCGTTTAACACCTTAAAGAAAAATCAATGCTGACTATAGTAACATCAACGTTTGCAAGGATTTCCCAGCTGTCTTACTCACCCCGTAACCTACCAAACATACACCATTTAACGCATACCATGACTGACATATAGTGTTTAACACATACAATTAAAGGCGTATACTATTTAACGATGGCTCAATCTAATTTCCCCAACTGTTGTTCACACGGGAAGCCCACCCACCAAGAACAATTACATCCAGGAGGAGTGAAGGAGAGGAAAGAGATATACAGAAATACAGAAAAACCTAATGGGCTGATGCAGCAGGAATTGTAAGTCAGAGCATTGAGTCAGAGCCAGAGTCATTCTTCCCATCTCCACCTTTTTGTAGAGATTGTACTACATCAATTTCCGACAACGACCTTAAACACTGAGTTGTAATTTAATTTCATTGACCCACATACGCAGTTCCTATCTCCTGACCGTCTTTTAGTCCTTCTCGCCTGAGTCCCCCCCCCCCTCCACCATCACCTCCGCTGCTGTCCTCCGAGGTCACCATGGAGACCCAGCCTCTACCCTTCCACCAAACACAAGGCCATCACTGACCTCTCTTTGGGTGACTCACATACGTCCCCTCCCTTCCTCCCCCTCCCCTCTGTCGCTCTTTCAAAATGTTTACACCTTACTTTTACTCACAAGCTGCTCTAACCTTTGTAGTCATGAAGTGATACGATTGCATTTTTATTGTCTGTGTATTGTTATTAACATTAGCGCTGGTGATGAGTTAAGCTCCCCCACAGGGTGCCACTCCTGCTCAGCGCTGGTGCTCTAAGGCAATTTAGATTAAACTGTCCTACCGATGCCTTGGTCTAGGGACGTATCTGGAAGTCTCACGTACTGCAGAGCACCCGCACATTAGTGGTGCTAAATCAATATCTGTCACAAAGCGATGATACTAAACTGCAGGGTACACGTTTAGTGGGTACAACATCTTTATTGAAGGACCTGCCGTTGTGTAATGGTTTCTGCATAATTGGAGCCTCGATTACAAGTATGACCTTGTAGCCGTTATGTAGATGAATCACATGTACTATCACATGTGATACTATGGCCCTCTCCTCAAATGTATAGTAGCTGCCTTGACTTATGAGGACTAACTTTACAGATCCCACTACTACACGTTGACGTGTAAACTGTCCATTATCACAGGGTTAGATTATATTTACTTTCCTCATTATCGACCGCAAGTTCTGGTAAGAAAATGTCTTGAGAGAGAGAGAGAGAGAGAGAGAGAGAGAGAGAGAGAGAGAGAGAGAGAGAGAGAGAAGGAGGTTTGAGACAGGGCAGCCAGCGAGAGCCTTTTCAGTTGGCAGAGCCGTAGAGGAAGATATTCGTTCATTCGCAAATCAGACACGGCCGTTTAGGCTGGTGAGAAGGACGCTTTGTCATAATCCCATTCCTGGCAGCTCATGCTCTAGTTTGAGTGCAGGTATTGTGGTAAATAGATGTGAGCCTCGCTTTGTGACTTTGTTCAAGGGAAATCTAGCCTTGTATCCCAGAATAATATTGATGCCATGTTTTGGGTCAAACCGAATGCTGTTTTAGTAATACAAGGTGTTCTGAGCCTTGTTGGGCAGTGGAGTCTGGCTCTAGGGCCAAGGAGCTCATGACTCCTGGCCTAGGATCCAGCTAACCCACAGCAGGGGGCTGGCCGCTGGTCGCCCACTCACGTGCACGGGGATGTAGATGTCGTAGTTATTCCCGGAGTCCACGTCGATGGCGTGAAAGCCCGCGCAGGATCCGTAGATGACCTTGAGCCTCTGGCCCTCCTCCACGGTCAGGTCCACCAGCAGAGGCCGGTGGGGGAGGTCCCCGAAGGACTGCAGCCAGGAACAGGGGTGGGGGGGAGAGGTTAGCAGCATTAGCATTTTAGGGATTTTCTGCCTGGAAAGTGGATTGAAAAAATGACAGACCGACAGAAAAGAAAGAGCAAGCAAGAAAAGAGAAAGAAAAGAGAAAGAGAAAAAGAAAGAAGAGAAAGAGAAAGAGAAAGAAAGACAGAGCAATAGAGAAAAAGAAAGAAAATAGAAAAAAACAGCAAGAAAGAAAGAAAGCTAGAAAGAAAAGAGAAAGAAAGAAAAAGAGAAAGAAAAGAGATAAGAGAGAAAAAGAACCAGTGAGATGGGAAGTGCACCTTGAAGGCCATGAATTTGTGATAAGGCTTGGGCGCCCAGGCGTACACCTCCACCGCGTTTTTCATGGCGATCACCAGGAACTTGATCCGCTCGTATTTCACTGGATAAAAACAACCCAGGGAGGTGGTTTGGACATGAGGCCTCTTATTTCATCTATTATTTAGAGCACTGGGCAGGGACCGTATTCATGATCGTTTATCCAATTGTCCCCAAGGGTCCCCAGAAGCTATGATATCCATCCCACAGATCAAAACACATCCATGGAAGCCATATCCACATCAGAAAGACTCCTTCAGCCAGCAGTCGTCTAATCTATGACTAGCTGCAGATACGCAGCTGTTGAATCTGAATGTTTAGCCAACATAAAATATACTTTTTTGCCAGTGAACCCAAAATCTTTTGTTTGAACAACTTTGTACGTCTTCTATGATCTTGAACATCGATAACAGATCACTAAAATAAATGATTACAGCGTAATTCAGAAAGAGTGCCCATTCTGTAAGATGTGAAGACAGTTGCGTATGTTGAGCAGCTTAAAATGACAGCTAGACTATTTATAGTAGCGCAGCATGCACGCAGACCAGCGCTTGACGCAGATGCAGATGTATCACAAGGGCAACGCTCCACGTGACATGCAGCACTACTGGAGGCGTACTGACTGATGAACCTGTGCGCAATGACAGCCCGCCACATGCTGCCTTGTGTCAGAATGCCCAAATAGGAAGAGATGTTCTCATCTAAATCACTCAAAGCACACCGCGCCACATACAACTACATTTGCTATTTTTAGCACTAAACCCCCCTCCCCCCCAAAAAAAACATCTTCATTCTATGGGCATACAATGTGAATTTATATGAAAAATATACCTTATTATTACACAACGTGCAAGATATCTAGTGCAAGTATGGGTTTTTAGAGTGCAAATATAGAGCGATATAACACAGGTCAACAACTGATTGCACAGCTGCGTCAGCACGCAGCAGAATAAATGGTGGAAAAATCTTTCTTTCCTTGATTTATTTTGTATAATAAATTATTTATTACACAGGGAGTCGTTCAGTACGGCTGTACATTTTTACTGAACGACTACCTGTGTAATAACCTATATGTATACCCTACTACACATTTCAAAGTGAAAGCAAATAAATAATGCACTTACAACCCGAGTGTTTTTCTCCATATACCAACCAGGCTGCTGCCATGGTCCCCTTGGTGCCCTCTTGTGGCTTTTATTTCGAAAAAGCCGCCCACTCACCCACTTTGTAGTGCACACAGCCTTCCATCTCCCCCACGGTGGTCCAGCCCTGCTTCTTCTCCACCTCGGGGTCGTTGTGCAGGATCTTGTTCCTCAGCCAGGCCAGGTAGTACACCCGCACCTTGTTCTTCTTACCTGGAGAGCGGAGAGGGGCACGCACCAAGGGTCTTTAGGATGCCTTTACTGTTGTGGTAGTGACATCGATTTGTAAGCAGGGTATATATTGTGTGTACATTTGTATGTACATACATTAAATTGTCTATTTATACTTGGATTATTTCTATGGCAGATTCCCTCAGGACTAATTAAGTTAATATATTAGACAGAGGTCTATTTATAGCCTCCTTCTTGACTTAGCGGTGAGGTCTGAATTAGCATAAGAGCTAAAGAAGCGGGCGGTGGTCCAGTGTGTTGGCAGGCAGCGGATAAACCAATGGACGCCCGCCAACATCAGCACTGGCAGACATTTTGAGGGCAGCACTGTCCAGCCAACGGTGGAGGAGAAGGAGCACAGGAGCAGGAGGAGGAGAAGTAATGGACGAGGAGAGGCAGAGGAGGAGAAGTAGTGGAGGAGGAGAGGCAGAGCAGGAGTAGTAGTAGTAGTAGAGGAGGAGAGGTAGAGGAGGAGGAGGAGGAGGAGGAGAAGTAGTGGAGGAGGAGAGGCAGAGGAGGAGGAGGAGTAATAGAGGAGGAGAGGCAGAGGAGGAGTAGGAGGAGAAGTAGAGGCAGAGGAGCAGGAGGAGAAGTCCTGGAAGAGGAGAGGCAGAGGCGGAGCAGGAGAAGAAAAGAGGTGAAGATTAA
>OMLJ01113731.1:0-11873 GCA_900302595.1 Gadiculus argenteus
GCCCCCCCCCGCCGGCCCGCCGAAGCTCCCCACAGGGGGGCTACAGACACACTGGCAAAGAGCAGAACATCCCGCCTGTATCGCCAAAGTAAAACAAAAACAAACTTGATTATGAAAGATGTTGGAATATATATATATAAATATATATATAAAATATATATATATTAAAAAAATAACCTATAAAAGCAACAACCTTATGGTAGCCACCTCCCCCTGCCCCTGGAACTTTGTCCAAAGAAAAGCTTTTCAAATGACAGTAAGACTGGGGACATCCAGGACTAAAGAGCAAGCAAGGGGGAACTTTTGAGAGTCAATCCAAAAGGAAAGGTAAAAAAAACAAACTAAAAGAGGTTGGGTTTCTCTGCGGGCGGTCTCCCTTCAGCTCCGCTGGGGAGAGGTGGGGAGCTGGCCCTGTAACGGCCCTCCACCCGCTTGATTTGAAAGAATAGCTGTTGGTCTGCAACAACCATATGCACTAAGAAGAAAAGGAGATGCATAAATGTTATGTACATATACAAAGATATCACTAATGCGCAATGAGACATCAGTTTTTCTTTTTCTTTGTTCCCTGTGTGCTTGTGGTTGCCAGAAGGGTTTACTGATGTTGATGTATGCATTGATTGTTAAGCGAGCAGTTTGGAGTGCTACACTTTGCTGTTGCACTGAGTATAATGAAATGGCTGATTTTAATGTTTTTTTTTTTCTTCAAATTTGTTAAATTTCCGCCGCAAAGCTGAATCATTGTCCTGAAACTGGACGGTGTGGTCGTCTGATGTACGATAGATGATAATAATGAAGTGTGTGCTAAAGCGGTATTTGTTAGCCAGGGTAAGATGGGCATCAGCACACCTGTGAGAAATGGTAATGAAAACCCGTTACCCATGTGGCTGTCAGGCGGGTGATTAAGTTTGAAGCTTAAATCCACAAGCCTCTAAATCCTACGTGGACCCAGCAAGCCTACTCGTTGGGGCCAGAATTTGATTGTTATAGGTAGATTAATCGACGGTAGTTTAATCTACTCCCACTAATGGATTTGGAACGTACACATGGTATCAGTCAAGCGCTCTGTTTACGTGTCTCCACATAATAGGACGGTAACTTTTTTTTTTTTAAAGAAACTAAGGAGTATGCTAATGATCAGATATAAATGTAATGCGCTCAATGGTATGGTCTAGACTTGGCTTATCTACATGAAACCCCAGGCTATCCAGGTTAAGTTGATATTTGTGTATTTGTTCTTAACAAGGTTATAGTGTCAAAAGTAGGCTGTAGACTTCTGTTGCCAAGGACAATGACAAACATGTGGCCGCCACTTCAAGGGTACACGAAGATCTGACCATTTCCATGTGCTATGTGCCAGCTGCCAGTGATCAGTGGATAAATAAAGGTTACGTTTCTTTCAACTACAAAACATTAACCTGTTTGACAGTCTGCAAAGTAAGGTAGTCTTTCAGGAGTTATATTGAGCCTAGTTAAACTAGCGCCTTGGAAAAAGAACTGTAGAGGTATAGCTGCCTATGCTTTATTGTGATAACCCTTCGATAGAGGTGTGTGGGAGAATGTATTCTAACTATGAGCTTGCAGAGGAAAGCTTTTCACCAGATTGTGTTGTGGTTTTTAGGTTGAGTTTTCAGTTTGACTTAGATTTTACAGTTTGACACACTGTATGTTTTGTTTTATTTAATCCCGCAGTGCAAAGCTTTTTCCCCCAATCTTGGTAGGCTGGTTTCCCCAAAGTTGTGTGAAATCGCATTGGCAAACAGCAAAATGTTTGACTTCCCCTAAAACAAAATCACTCACAAGATATTGTATATTGTTTGCGATTTTCATTTGAGAGAATAACTGGTGAGTTCACTTTGGGTTTAGTGATGCAGTAAATATCACAAATTGATCACTGGGGCTGTTATTACTTTTTAATTGCGTTGGAGCAGCTAGTGATTTAGTGTAATAAAAATAATTGCACTAACTTGTTTTTAAAGGAGAATCTTACTCATAAGAAATGTGAAATCATTTTAGAAACATGGTAATGATATTGATGTTGACAGACTTGCAAGAAACTGCAGGAATTTTTCTTTTATTCATGTTTTGGGTTATTTTCTGTTGATTTGGGTTGGGTGGCAAAAGGAAATATAGTAATGGATCGACTTAAGTGTTTGAGACACAATTCTAGGCCTGTATGAAATGTCACAAAAAAATAAATTATTTTGATTTGGCATTTGAATGTGTTCACTTTGTCTGCCTCTTGTGGCCGCCTTGTGTCCTGCACAACATTTCTCCAAATGAGCTGCCATGACATTTTGACACCCACAGTGGCTCGGATTGCCTCCTCCACGGAGATATGCGCTGCGATGGACGCGCCGTCTATAAGAGGCGATGGTATTCAAAGCATTCGACCATCGACCGAGTGAACCTATATTTGGCACGGCAGTGTAAAGCCGCGTTCACACCGAAAGCGCCGGGCGGCGCGCCTCCATACAAAGTCAACGTATAGACGCGTTCCAGGCGCTTGCATGGAGGTGCGCTGCTCCGCCGCTTTTGGTGTGAACGCGGCATACAGAACCAACAGGCGCTGTCAGATGATAACGGGAAAACCGATTATGTAACCAATCGTTGTACGCGGCGGTATCTGCGTTGGGGGGGGGGCACGAGCGCAGGCCAGCCTTTAAATAGAGGGCGTGGCCGCGGCGTATACGTCACCGTGTTTACGTCCAACAAGCAAGAAAAACGGTGCTGTACCGATTCTGTAATCGTGATCAATAAAGGGTATGTATACCGAGTCTTATTGCACGTCGTCTGTAATTATTTCAAAGCCAAGAAACAGATACAAGCGAAAGCTGTGGCGTTAAATAATTTGGTGGTAAACGGTTACTTTTTGCTTGATTCTAGTCGCTAGCTAACGAGGTAGCTACAGCTGTCATTTCTCAGCTAGCCTTCCCCCACGTTGTTGGCAGCCTTAAAAGGTGTCGTTTGGCAATGAAGCTGTTTAACGTGCAACTTCGGGTTAGGGTTGTTTAAACAAGATCAATTATATGACCGCTTGCAAAATGTTCGCTTACTGTGTTAATGCCGCGTTCACACCGAAAGCGGCGGGGCGGCGCGCCTCAATACAAAGTCAACGTTTACATTTACATTTACATTTACATTTAGGGCATTTAGCAGACGCTTTTATCCAAAGCGACTTACAATAAGTACATTTGTCATAGGAAGTGTCACAGTACATCGCTATCGGTAAAATGAGCATGTTCATAGAACAAAGTGCAAGTGCTGGCAATCGTCAAACCAACCTATTCCCTTAGTACAGCAGTGATAGCCAACTACTGCAGGTGATACGCAAATTACTAAACAGTTTACATCATATACTATCATATACATTTGTTAAAAAGTTACAAAATTCACCAAAGATGTGTTAGGGGTAAGCAAAAATCACAACGTATAGACGCGTTCCAGGCGACAAGTGCCTGGAACGCTTTGGGTGTGAACGCGGCTTTACGTCTACTCTTTGGGGGCATGGCTATTCAAGCAGGGACATGATTTAGTCAGCAACTCAATGCAGCTAGGGTTTATCAACCAAACGACACAATACATACAATACAAAGGCTATATCCTGTGTCATTTTCCACAATTAATCAGAAAACGATGGGTCTGAAGGTGAAACGCCTTATACCTTTTTCTCTTTGCCTGGACACTTCACCAACTTCAAATAGGCATTCAAAAACAAAACACGTGATCTTAAAATTTAACAAACTTGTGTCTTTCAGATTGTCCCGTTAATCAGTGTGGTCCGTGTGCTGTCGTGCGGTGACACCCAACTCCGGGTGCCATGTCCTCCTGCCCTACATGAGCTCTACTATGTGGTACATCATGCAAAGCATTCAAAGTAAATACTCTCTGTCCGAGCGGCTCATCCGCACCATCGCAGCCATCCGCTCGTTCCCACACGACAATGTGGAGGATCTGATTCGCAAGGTAAACACGGTGATGATAACCATCGCGCATCGCTATGCATCTGAATTACATCTTAACATGGTATATAATCAGGTCTGTGTACATTTACTTTGGCCTCAAGGGGGCCGATGTTAACCGGATGCATGGGACCCTGAAACCCCTTCACTGTGCCTGTATGGTCGCCGACGTAGACTGTGTGGAGCTGCTGCTGGAGAAAGGGGCAGAGGTAACCTTTAGCGTACAGCTAGAGATCAATCCAGGTGTACCAGGGGTGTTTATCGGATACATGGACGTTTAAAAGTCTTGTTTTGCCTTGTTTGTCTTCATCTCAGGTCAACGCCCTGGATGGGTATAACCGCACCGCATTGCATTATGCAGCAGAGAAGGATGAGGGTTGTGTGGAGCTGCTGTTGGAGTACGGGGCCCTGCCTAATGCCCTCGACGGCAACAAGGACACCCCGCTCCACTGGGCCGCCTTTAAAGACAACCCTGAGTGCGTGCGGGCCCTGCTGGAGAGCGGCGCGTGTCCCAACAATCTGGACTACAACAGCGACACGCCTCTGAGCTGGGCAGCAATGAAGGGCAACCTGGATAGCGTTAAGGTGCTGCTGGAGTATGGGGCCCAGGTGCATGTCACCAACCTTAAAGGCCAGACTCCCATCTCTCGACTGGTGGCCCTGCTGGCTCGCGGGCTGGGCACGGAGCAGGAGGACGAGTGCCTGGAGCTGCTGTGCAAGGCGGCCGGGAGGTTCGAGATCCGAAAGGCCGACGGCACGCTCCCCAAAGAGCTCAGTAAGAACCCCGAACTGCTGGCCCGGCTGACCGGCATGGCGGCCAAGGCGCCCACACTTAGCTCGCTCGCACGCTGTGCTGTGCGGGAGTGCCTTGGGGTGCAGTTTTTACCCACTGCAGTCAAAGAACTCCCTTTACCAGAATCTATCAAGGAATATGTGCTCCTGGTAGACTAGAGGGAGGAGACTACAGGGACCACCTCATAGATCTTGCTGGCTAATGTAAGAAGGCATATGACACGCGTATTATTTCTCTAGAGATCATTTGTTAGTGATCACAGATCACACAAGCCATCAGCATATGCAGTTCGATTAAGTGCTACTTTGTAATTTGGGAGTTATATATGTGTGGTAGTTTATTTTGTGTCCCCAACTTAAGTTATTAATTAATAATTTTCTTAACTAATTTCCCCCCAGAACCGAAAAAGCTATTAAAGCTAGTAAAATTAAACAAATCCAAAAAGTATTATTTGAAACTTATAACAGTTATCTTGTGGTCTTATAATATAGATGACTGTGCCAGTTTACTTATTTTATCACAAAAAAAGAAAGGAGAAATGAACTGTACAGCCATTAGTCTCAATATGCTTTGATAAATTAAAAAAATAGAAAAAATATATATATAATTTGTGAGCAATGCAAAGGTGAATGTGTTAACAAAGCATGCATTAGTGAATTTGTGGTTAAGGGAGGTCAATTTGATTCATAATCAGCCAATATGCAACATGTGTAAGAAACTAGAACATTTTTACTTTAGGCGATGTGATGTTTTTTTAAGGATAAACCAAGTCTAATTATTTTAAAATGGATTGTTTATGTTTGCATTGACTAAATATATTTATTTAGGCAATTTAATGTTTGTGCTTTCTAATTCTGTCAATTTCAAGGTCCACATGCCACCAGGTGTAGTGAGTAAGTCATGCCAGTCATGACATGCCACGGGACCTTTAACCTTTCTAAAAATTGTGCCCTTAACAAATTTATGTCTAAACGTATACAATTTTTACGAGGAAATGTACCCCATAGTTATTTAGCAGTCTTGATGCAAACCATTATTTGACATTGTTCATGTTAACCTCAAAATACTAACTTCACTGTTTTTGAAAATATATATTTTTTGCCTGGGCTTTTGATAAAGGAGTTATAAAATGAAATACCATGAGTCTTGTTTACATTGTATGGGCAAAGTGAATTCTTTTTTTTTTATTTCATATCTTTCTTGCATATCTTCCCCAACATCTTTAAATTCTCAATGTGTCCACACAGGGTCTCTCTTTCACTTTGTCTCACTTTCTCTCGAGTTAAATCCAAAGACATTTAAATATCAAAAGACTTGTCAGGAATGATTTCTTCTTTTTTTCTTCGAAGAAATCACAATTTCCCAGCTAACCACTATTTTTTTATTGTCTTTTTTTATCAGATAATTCTGAAAGGCTGTTTTTAGGTGTCCATAATTCCCCTGCTATTCAGAAAGGACATTTATTTCCCTAAGAAGTTGAGGGTGAGCATTCCAAGAAGGAAGCCCATGACCACTGAGACGAGCCCCCACTCCTGTCCTTGCTCAGACATTTTGTTTCATCCAGAGTGTGATGTCAGCAGTTCATTTGAAACAAAGGTGGCCGAAAAAGAGGAACAATGTGACATATTGAAATATGGGGATTTATAGTGTTAGAAGCAGTAAAGCACATTTCCTGTGATTTAACTCTACGGGCTGGAAGTATTGCTTCCCCTTAGTACTGTACTTCAGTAGGCCTCAAAGGCAACAACATTGAGACACTTAACTTCTTCTTGTTCTTAACTTGAGGAATTGTTATTCTGGAAACAATTATTTGGGAAACAATCAAAACCGGATCATCAATGCTTTATGCATTCCAAAATGCTTGGATTACAATAGTTTTGGATATAACCATATCAAGTTTGTTGCCATTGTCTAAACCAGTGATTCAAATTCAAAGCATCCTCATATGCAAAAATAAAAAGATAAATACACCTGCAGTGGCTGAGCAAAGAGTCCCAGCTCCCCAGTTATACACAATTATCACTGCAAGAAGGTCATGGCCAGGCAGTAGACCGTTCTGATCACGCAACCCTGTATTCTGTTTTGCTACACGGATCAGTCTGGCCATCTTGCCACCCACATCGATTTCAGTAGGCGTGAGTTCTTGATAGACTTCCTCAGCAATCTTCAATACAATATGTGACGGCGCCATCATGGTCATTGTTCAGAACGGCAAAAATGTTTTCACATGTAAATGTATACTCAGAGAAACTTGGCTTCAGCAAAGTCTTGTTCTTGTCTAATAGTTTATTTCTTGTCTAATAGTTATTGAGTCTATTTCTGCAATAACTGCACTTATGGCTGTGTTTACAAATGTTGGAACGTGGACGCTCGTTCCCTCAATGATTGGCCCTTGTCATCACCTACCACACAGTCCCTGTGATTGGCCCTATTACATTGTAATTTCAGGAAATTGATGTCAGCGACTGGAGGTCCAGACTGATTTGAGAGGCAAAACAGAATGAGAGGTCACCCGATAAGGATGATCTCCAGGCTAATGGCGTGTAGGAAATAAAAAGTTGCTTATGTTCCCAGCTAGTTTTAAAAATGATTACTAGTTCACATACTAAACAATATTCATTATATATTTTATTTTCAATTGTCTTCATTTTGTCATTATTGTAAATTGGTCTATTTCAATATTAAAATCCCAAGTACCACCTCAAGTAACCCACTGTACCACCAATGGTATGCGTCCATAGGATGAAAGGCACTGGTCCAAACTCACCAGTGGTGGGTGGTGGTTATCTTGGAGCGAACCTGCTATGTGCTAGGTTTGCTCTCGGTTAGGCTCAAAGCATGAATCGCCATGGTACTGAGATTAGTCAAATCTTGGTAAACTGAACATTTTGGCTCTCTGCTTAACCTGTAAATCTAGCCACTTGAAACAGGGCCCTGTTCTCAAATGCTATATTGGCCTTGGTTCAGTCTGTACACATTACATGTAAGACTGGTGTTGGGCCATGGTTATTTATGCAATACATTATTGTATGAATGACTGCATTGCAAATGAGACTTCATTATTACAGATATTTAGAATTGTAGGACTCATTTTAACACTTGATATAGAACAATAATATAAACATGTATGTTAAATGTGCATACAAATATACCTTAATTAGCCTCAAAATGCTACATGCACT
The DNA here is from genome assembly GCA_900302595.1 of Gadiculus argenteus. Lineage (NCBI taxonomy): Eukaryota > Metazoa > Chordata > Actinopteri > Gadiformes > Gadidae > Gadiculus > Gadiculus argenteus. Next base: position 7,938 of record OMLJ01113731.1, read on the forward strand.
TTTAAATGAGTTCTGTTTGTATAACGAACTAGATATTGGATTACAAAATAATTCATCATAAATCGGGTTAAAACCTATGCTTATCTCGAACAACCTAAAAAAAACAACATACAACATAACGTGATTCATCAATGTTGGAAGTAAACCGGTAAGACTAGGTCCGGTTTAAAAAAAACAAAACAAAAAACTAGACGCCTGCAAATGATTTATCTGTGTTCTCCAGCCTGACGCGCACCCGTGTGTGTTTGTTTGACGTCGAAGTTGACCCATACCTAACGTGCACGTCCATACCTAACGTGCCGATGTCTGAAATGTCATGTCTCGCCATGTTGTCCACGCTCACCGTGACGCGGGTCTCGCGATGTTTCAGCGAGGAGGGGAGTGTCAAATTCCAGGAGAGAGGAGAGGGAGTCGGAGATAGGGGCGCAAAGGTGAGTTTGTAAACAATTGATTCCCGTTTCAAATCACTACACAACGTCGAATTCACTTTCAAGTGTTACAAAGTGCGGACCGAGCGCTCGAATCCGACCCGTTGTCTGATTTTAAATCGTTTTTTCCCCCCCCCAATTAGTTGTCAAAACTGTTGTGGTAGATACAACGTCTCGCTTGTACTCTCGCTCGCCGTTAAGTGTCAGACTGCTAACTAACTTGCTAGTCTTTTTCCACTTCAATAAGTTAACACTCGAGTCTCGGATCGAAAAGTAACCGCGCGGGTGATCGAAGTAACGTGTGGATGTTTTGTTGACATTGCTCTTAATTCCGGAGTCGCCGACGACGACGCTGTAAGTTCACACGAACCCGCTCGGTACAATCTGTGATGTTCCCCCAAAGCGGCCTGCATGTACTTCACTGTTAGCTGCTTTCAGCTAACTCCTCTCCACAGCGTTACAGGGGGGGGGAAGTTGCGTCTCTTTCACCGATGACATTCAACTTGTTGCGGTTATTGACATGGGCTAACTTTATGCTTAACTTGTTGGTTTTCGTTCGATTCGCCTATAACCAATTAGTGAAAATAATAGGCGGTCTTGTACGGGAAAAAGGCAGGGCTAAGTTTTGCTCGTGCACAGCCCAGAGGGTAATGGAGGCTAGACTCTTAACTTTACACGACGGCTGGAGGTGTCCCGCAGCACTGTAACAGGCACCGTTTGACCAGTTACATGATTATTACACTAACCCGATGGTTGTTTACCTCTAGATCTAAGCGACAAATCGATGCCAGGTGGTTACGTTTTGGTGTGCAGGATATCACCCCCTACTACAATATTTGTTGGTCTCAAGAAATAACGATTTTGTTTTTTTGCAATTGATCTCATGAACACTATCCGTCTCTGTGCCTGTCAACACCTTGATGATAAATGTAGGCCATGTTTGAGACCAAAAAATATTCCAACACATGCACAAGTGTTGAACAGGGGCAGGTTTAAACATATGAATAATAATAATAATAATAATAATAATAATAATAATAATACAAATGTTAGAGATGGATAAAAATCAACATTATTTATTTGAAATGATTTAAGACCAGATGTCAATCTAAATGGACCTCAAATATAATTGAATGTGCAATAGTAGTGTTACTGTACTGTTAGTACTGAACTCTTTCTCTACTGTTTAAATCAATTTGAAAGTGACTGTACATTTTTAACATTGTTGGGCTGCTACCAATTGTGCAATTCTTCTTCAAAATGGCTACGAGTGAATTGGCTGAGAGGTTTCATTCCATCCTACACATAGGGTCATGCATGTATTTTGGCTCCATGTGGGTTTAATGTTTGTTCACTGGTGAACACATCTCGGCTTCTATTTACTTATAAGTAATGCACATTAACTGTTGCTCCCAGCAAGCTGCGGCCTGGCTCTTGTCTCTCAGTGTATACAGCTTCTATTTACTACAGCTTCACCTGTGATCTACCCAATACCCTTGATCCAATGTTAAACCAATCACGCTCTCTGTCTTTTGCCTTCTCTCGCTGCCCTCTTTTCTATGGGGGTCTCCCCTACCCTCTGGCAATTCAAGCCTCAGATTCCAGAGTCGCGGCTGCAGTGTGAGCTATTAATACAGTTTGTTTAGTCAGTTTCCTAGCAGTCTCCATCAAACACTGAATGGCTGTGGCTGATTATAGCCGGGCCCCGTTCCCCTACACCTGCTGAGTAGGAGAAATCCAAGTTAACAGCAGGACGGTGGGCTCAATGAGTGGTAATGGAGATAGATTTGGGGCCTTTTGGAATCTTGTGTCACCTTGGATGAATGGAGGCATAAATAGGTGTAGGGGCGAATCCGTGGCTCCATCATCATCAATCAATCATGTGAATTATGTCGAAAGGGCATCACAATGATTTATGGACCAGAGTGTATTCTTGAGGTCGGTCAAGGCTGTCTGGACTGAACTTAGTAGTAGTGGGCACTCATCCTCAACCATTTATCCTAATCTTTGGGGTTTGGTGTATTTAGTTAGCTGCTTAGGCTCAATGCTGTTCACCATGGCACTTATTGTTAGCAGTAGTACCTACTCTATTTCTCCCTCCATCTGTTACTACTGTGAACCAGCCAACAACCTAATACTAAGGTAGTTAGTAGAAGAATAAGTAAGACATTTAGTTTGTTTACTTACAGTACATTATCATTTTGACATGAAGAATGGGATAGTATTACATATTATCATTATCATATTATTACAACATTGATTTACGGTGGTGTGGTTCTTACCAGAACTGTCTTCCACCCCCAAAATCGCCATCCTACATGTCATGTCGGCGTGAGCCAGGCCATGTGGACCTCTACCATGTCTAGGCCTGCAGGGAAATGTAAACTTCCCCCGGCCAATCAATGCCAGATGGTTCTGTTTCCATATGTTGTCCACACCCTTGGTATAATGAGGTGGCTGCAGTATCTCGTTTGCAGATGCATTTCTGCCCAAGTTGACTCAGTGGATTGGAAGCAATTTGCGAGAGCCCTCGCACTGGCCTGCTGCCTTCCTCTGCAGAACCTGGGAGGTCTGCAAGAAATCAAACAGCACAACGGCATCAGCCCTTTAATCATTGTGCAGAGGGATCGGGGCTTTTACAGCCAAACAACATGTAGTCCCCTTCTTGCCATGAAGGAATGTAAGCTGAGGGAGAGACAATTGATAAAACGTATTACAAGCATACGTGCAACCAAGGCCATACAGCTGAAGTGCAGGAGAACCAGGAATCATGTGTTGGCACAGTACAGTGGTCTTCCTCAGCAGTACTGATGGAAGGAGGAAAATAGCCTGACTTCAACACTGGGAAAACATTCATGAAGCTATAGCCATGCCAACAACATGAATAATCTGTCCCACTCAAACATTGGTGCCACTAGTGTGCTCAAACCCATGCAATGGTTGAAGGGGTTTCTCAATGGCTTTGCTTTCGAGAAGCCTTTGCACAGATTGTTCACTTGATATCGCCCTTGTTAATTTATGTGACTTTGTCAACATTGGCAGAGGCTGCATTGTTTCTTAATAGATTACCATAATATGTAAATGGTATTTGTTTATTTTAATGCCTGTTTGCGATCACAGGAAGAGCCATGCACATTGGCATACATCTCGTGTTATATCAGTGGTGGAATGGGTTCTTGTGTAATAGCTGGACTCCACTTTGAGCCAGTTGGGTGTGCTAAAACATTCATTCTCCGAAACCTTGCCTGCTTTCCAACATTCCCATATTTAAAAGTTGTCTTTGTAAAATTCCTGACTCGTGGTCCGGAGTGCAAGTTAATTTATGCTGGATAGTATTGGCGTGTGTGTGTGTGTGTGTGTGTGTGTGTGTGTGTGTGTGTGTGTGTGTGTGTGTGTTCTAATACAATTACCATCACATCCAATAAGCACACATGTATGTCAAGTTTACATGTTTATCATGAAACTTGACCAAACTCGTCCAATCAGCTTTTTGTTATACGTGTGCATG